>SOPF01026732.1:22339-125785 GCA_012979155.1 Hypericum perforatum | reverse complement strand
AGATAAGTATTAAATAAGTAATTGTGTACCTTGTATGTAGTTGGGACGTTCGAGATATTCTTGAGATCATTTTCTGTAAAGAGTAACAGATGAGTATTATGCGTGTTTGGAATGCATGTGTGCTTTAATGCATGAATGATTAAATATAATATGTGCATGGATGCTAGATTATGCATGAAATATATTTTTGCTGAAAGAAAAAAAAAAGAGAAATAAGATCAATATACCTCATCATGTGTTTACTATCAATCCTGCAAAAAACTTGGAAAATATTAAGAAAATAAACTAAGAAACATGTAGCGACGATACAACATTTAAAATATTTCAACACAAATTATTAATTATCTAATATTAGATAAATATTAAATAAGTAATTGGGTACCTTGTGTATAGTTGGGACCGTCCAAGATATTCTTGAGATCATTTTCTATAAAGAGTACCACATGAGTATAGAAATTACAAGAAAGGATTATGCGTAGTTGAAATGTTGTATGCTTCAATGCATGAATGATTGAATTTTATGTGTGCATGGATGCATGATTATGCTTGAAATATATTTCTGGTAAAAGAAAAAAAAAGTTAAATAAGATCATTATACCTCGTCATGTGTTTACAATCTATAAAGAGTACCACATGAGTATAGAAATTACAAGAAAGAATTATGCGTGGTTGAAATGCATGTATGCTTCAATGCATGAATGGATGTAATGTGTGCATGGATGCATGATTATGCATGAAATATATTTTTTCTAAAAGAAAAAAAAAGAGAAATAAGATCATTATATCTCGTCACGTGTCTACTATGATCAATCCTGCAAAAATCTTGGAAAATATTAAGAAAATAAACTAAGAAACATGTAGTGGCGAGGACTTAAAATATTTCAATACGAATTATTACTTATCTAATATTAGATATTTGTGTACCTTATGTGCAGTAGGGATCGTCCGAGATATTCTTGAGATCATTTTCAAATAAAGAATACTAGATGTTTATAGAAATTACAAGAAAGAATAATACGTGTTTGAAATTCATGTGTGCTTCTATGCATGAATGATTGAATGTCATGTATGCCTAGATGCGTGATTATGCATGAAATTTGTTTTTGCTAAAATAAAAAAAATAAAGAGAAATAAGATCATTATACCTCGTCACTTGTTTACTATCAATCCTGCAAAAAACTTGGAAAATATTTAAAAAATAAACTAAGAAACATGTAGCGACGATATAATATTTAAAACATTTCAACACAATCTAATATTAGATAATTATTAAATAAGTAATTGTGTACCTTGTGTGTATTAGGGACCGTCCGAAATGTTCTTGAGATTATTTTCAACAAATGAATGCGAGTATGCATGTATTAATACGTGGATGTATGCATGTATGAATGAATGCAAGTATGCAATGTGTGCATATAGTTTTCGAAAAACGAATAGAAAACTCCCATGTTCAAGAAAGCTGAGTGCTAATTCTTTCACGTTCTGATGGAGTAGAAATCTTCTTTTACTAGTTTCACCGGAAAGGAGAAAAATTGAGAACAGTATTGTCATCCCCTGCGAATTTGGCATTTCAAGTCATTCAGAAGAGTACCAAAGGATGGACATGCACACTTGCGGGAAAACAGGAGGCTACATGGAATTTACTTGCAAATTGAATTCATTTTTGTAAATAGAGTTGGTAGGGTACCATAATATTTAGAACTTAGTTGAGCCATGTTTCACCTGTTTTGGAAATATAGAGAACTTGTTTAAAATATGCAGGCCTAGATAATCACGTTGCCCTTAAGAATGCACAATAAATGTTAATGAGTGAAAAAAGCTAGAGCAAGTTTCTATTACCTGCACTGATGTCACATTACATTTGAATGACCTTCATCATCTCAAGCTAGTGTCCAGGTAATAAGATCAACTACACAACAGCAGCCCAAGAAAATAGAACAAACAGTTCATTTGGATACCACATGGAGGTACGGGAAAAACTACCAAGTAAGTAAAGACTTTGGAGTAACTACAATTTAAAAATCACCAAAAAGATCAGTGAATAACTTCTAACAACAAGATTTGCTAGAGTAAGTTGCACTAATGTCTACAAAAAACTGTAGGATATGATATTTTTTATGGAAAACCGTATTACTAGTGAAGCAACAGAAGTCTGTTGGTTCTTCAAAACTTCCAGAGGCATAACAGATTGAAGATATTCGATTTTGCAGGGCAATAAACTAAGGGTCTGGCAGTTGTTAATTGAAAAAACAAGAGTATCATAGGCAGTGAGTTAAATTACAACAATGATGCTAAGTGCAACGGAAATTGAGTATGCATGCATGCATGAATGTATGCATGTCAATGCATTTTCTAAAATTAATAGACAACTCCCTTGTACAGACGGTTGATCGCTTCTTTCACGTCCCACACAAGAGAGATCTTCTTACACCAGCAGAGTACATAAAAAATTGTAACACGACCTTTTACAGACAGTTCTAATTGAATAAGGACAATATTAAAGCTTTCTAATATTTAAAGAACACAATAATCTCAATTTTGGACACTGACAATCTAGAAAAGGTAAAATTGGACAGTCAATTTATTCTTTCGTTGGAAGGCTTGAAAAGGTACCTGGTGTTTCAGCTTTGGTGGCAAAATACCATAGGTTGACAAAAGAGAGAAAAATAAGTAATGATTTATGTTATAAATAATTATAAAGGTAAAAAAAACTACAGAAATTTGTATAAGTTCCAAAGTTAGCTTCAAATATGCTCTAAATATAAATTACAGTTCCACGGTAAATACCTGTCCCAGTATATCCAGATGAAATATCTCATTAAATCTCCTGCATGTGCCATTTCTTAATCTCGCGATGCTTAGAATCTATAACAAAAAGTAACAAGAAATAATTAATAGACAGATGATTGTATGCAATATCATCGCTTCTTCATGGATTCAAGAAAGCGATAATCCATACCATAAAAAGCGATCGAGGTTGCTTTCTGATTACATTAGCGACCAGCTCTATCAGTGGTATAAACATTAAATTATCTCTTGTAGTAAAAAAGCCAGATGCAATAATATATTTCCATATGCAATTATGAATGCACGCGTGTATGCATGTATGCATGTAAGTGTCGAATGCATTTTCCAAGGACTAATAGAGAAACTGTTAATGACTGACGATCACATTGAAGATTCCCGATTGTCAAATCTGGACGATACTTCCCACTCAAGCTCAATTGAAAGCAATCAGGGACAATTCCCCACAATAGGAAAGCAACTATCGGACAATATCATTCACACTTGGACAGAATCAAGTCAAGATCACTGCCAAATCAATTCACCACCATCTACAACGGATTTTTCCTTGTCCAAATGATTGTAATCTCTGTATGCGATTGTAATTAGCTGTATTCACTTTAGGTTAGTGATATCTTTGTGTATATAAACTGTACTACGACCTCTGTAAGCAACAACTGAATAAAAACATCATTTTCCTATTGTTAAATTACATGGTATCAGAGCCTAATAGCTGTCCAGACCTATACATTCCCGAATTACTCATAATGTCATCTGAAAATATTACCGAGGGAACTGCAGATCAGTCAACTTGAACCCCAATCAATCAAGCCTCGACCTCCTAAAGAAAATTGCTCAGATCGATGGCAACACCAGCCTCAAGATCACCACTGTTTCGTTTGACGGAAAAAATTACTCCTCATGGTTGAAGGCCGTATTCATCGCTCTCTGTGGACGAGGGCGTATTGATTTTATCAACGGAAACCTTCCAGCTCCGGCTTCAACTGATGCACATTATGTAGAGTGGCGCATGTATGACCACCAGGTAATGTCGTGGCTTTTGAACTCGATCAATTTCGAGCTTCATGATTTGTTCAATTACGCAACTTGTTCCAAAGGTTTGTGGGATTCTGTCAAGGCCCCTATACTCTCAACAAGAGAATTTTTATAGGATTTTTGAAAATGTCACACGGACTCTTCCCTATTTATCCGCGATTCACCAGCAGGTAAACTCGTTCTTTTAATCTATGTTGTCGGTATTTTAGTTGCTGGCTCTAACCTTGATCAGATTAAGAAGTTTAAACATGAGCTTCATTGTCGATTTGACATTAAAGATTTGGGTAAGTTAAAGTATTTTCTTGGCGTTGAGCTCGCACATTCCACCAAGGAGGTCTTCCTAAATCAACGTACATACGTATTAGACTTGTTGCAAGATGCCAAGAAACTGGGATCGAAACCTTTTCACACTTCTCTTGAACTGAATCTCAAAGTACTAAACCACGAAGGCAATCCCTATCCTCACATCTCTAGATTTCAAAAATTGGTCTGTAAGCTCATTTATTTGATAATCACAAGACCCGATATCACATATGCAGTTAGTTTGCTTAGCCAAGTCATGCATTCTCCTCGTATTCAATATGTAGAGATCATGGATCGGATACTTAAGTATCTCAAAAGTTGTCTCGGAAGAGGGATTCTCATGACCAAATCCGGACATCTCAATATCACTGCTGATGCAATTGAAACACTAATTACTCTCAATTCTTCTGATTGAACCTCGATTGAACTCACTCTCACGCAATCGACGTAATCCTAACACAATTGAGCTAATAATTGAATCAATTGAGAAGCGAAAAAACTCAATTTTATTCATCAGCTTGCATCCTTATATAGACAAGGATTTACAAGGGAGGAGAGATTCATAATCGATCTCTAATTCCTATTCCTACAAAGAAAAACAATCCTAATTGAAATCGGAAAAGCTAATGAGTCCTAATCGAACTCTAATTCTAACAATTCAGCTAACCTATGCTTGAATTGGAAAGGTAACAAAAGGAAACTACTAAATCCAGCTACAGCTACTTCAACCGAGCTTGATTGGACTTCAATTGAAGGTTAGATGATGACAATTGAGCTGGAGATTGATCACCATCTTCAACACTCCTCTTTGATCATCGACAGCAGACCCCTAAGGCCTTCCTCAACTTGTCGAATCGATTCCTAGGGAGTGGTTTCGTGAAGATATCTACAATTTGGTCACTTGTGCAGCAGTAAACCAGAGATACTTCACCTTCCTTCTGCACTTCTCTAAGATAATAAAGTTTGATGCTAAAATACTTGGTCTTGCCATAGAAGACCGAGTTGTTGCTTATAGCAATCGCAGCTTTATTATCCATATAAAACTTAGTGCTCTTGTCCTGCTTCAAGTTGAGATCAATGAGCAACTTTCTCAGCCAAAGAACTTGATTCACAGCTGCTGCAGCTGCAATAAACTCTGCCTCAGCTGTAGATTGTGCTACGATCTCTTGCTTCTTTGAGCTCCACAAGAACACTCCTGATCCAAAAGTAAAACAGTAGCCAGAGTTGCTCTTCATATCATCTAGTGATCCTACCCAATCACTATAAAAAAAACCATGGAAATTGGACTCATGATTTGATTCAAATTGGACATCAAAATCAAGAGTTCCTTTCACATATCTCAGCACTCTTTTAGCTGCCTTCAAGTGTTCTTCACTTGGATCATGAAGAAACCTTGATAATACACTCACATCTTGAAGATTGTCAGGCCTTGTTGCTGTTAGATACATCAGACAGCCAACAATGCTCCTGTATACTCTTTCTTCAGCTCTTTCTGCTCCATCTTCTTTGTGAAGCTTCTCCTTCTAGTTCATAGGAGTGCTCATTTCTTTGTAATTCTCCATGTTGAACTTCTTCAGAATCTCTTTAGCATACTTCTTTTGACAGATAAAGATGTCTTATTGATCCTGCTTGACCTCCATGCCAAGAAAGAAGTTCATCAATCCGAGATTAGTCATTTAAAAGACTTATAGCATCTCCTCCTTAAATTGATCAATTAATTCCTCTTTGCTTCCAGTAATCAATAAATCATCTACATAGACTAAGACAATGAGAATGTCAGAATCTTGTAGCTTGACATACAGAGTTGGCTCACTTGGACTTCTTGCAAAACCAAGGCTTGTTAGGTAGGTGATCATCAATTCTTGAGTACCATGCCCTTGGAGCTTGTTTCAAACCATATAAGGCCTTCTTCAGTAGGTAGACTTTATCTTCTCCTCCTGGAACTGAGAACCCTTCAGGTTGATCAATATAAATCTCCTCCTACAAGTAACCATTCAAGAATGCTGACTTTACATCTAGCTAAGACACTTGCCATCCTTTCTGAGCTGTCAAGGCCAAGAGAAATCTGATTGTATCAAGTCTAGCAACAGGTGCAAATGTTTCTGCAAAATCAACACCATACACCTGTGCATATCCTTTCACAACCAATCTAGCTTTGTGCTTATTGATGGAGTCATCAGCATTTAGTTTGGTTTTATAAACCCACTTCACACCAATCACCTTTCTATGACTTGGTCTTGAAACCAGCTCCCATATCTGATTTTCTTTAATCATTCTGAGCTCCTCTTGTATTGCTGCAATCCACTTTGGATCCTTCTTTGCATCATAGAAACCAGCAGGCTCTAGTGCAGTAATATTGCATATGTCATAAATCTCAGATAAAAGTCGAGTTCCTCTCACATGTTGATCATCAGATTAATCATCCTCAGCTTCAGGAACTTGCTCTGCTTCAGATTCATTCTAGTTCCATCTTTGATCTTCAACAAACTTGACATCTCTGTTTATTATGATCTTCTCAGATTCAGGTTGATAGATTCTATAAACTTTAGAGCTCAAGCTATATCCAACAAAGATTCCAGCTTCAGCCTTCTTGTCTAGCTTATCTCTCTTCACATTAGGTACATAAGTATAGCAAACACTTCCAAACACCTTCAGGTTCTAAAGAGATGGCTTATAGCCAAACCAAGCTTCAAATGGAGTCTTGTCTTCAAGTGTTCTGGTTGGAAGTCTATTCAACAAAAACACTGCTGTATTAGCAGCCTCAGCCCAAAACTTCTTTGGCAAACCTTGATCATGAAGCATACAACGAACCATCTCCATCACAGTCCTATTCTTTCTTTCACTAACTCCATTTTGCTGTAGAGTGTAAGGTGCTGTGAGTTGATGCTCGATTCTTGCTTCAGCACAGAACTGATCAAACTTGGAGGATGTGTATTCCTTCCCATTATTAGTTCTGATGACTTGAGTCTTGTAGTTGCTTTGATTCTCAATCCAAGCTTTAAACTTCCAGAAGACTTCAGCTACATCTGACTTGAATTTAAGAAAGTAAATCTAACACATCCTGCTGTAATCATCAATAAAGAGAACATAATAATGATTTCCCTTTAATGATGCTTCTGGTAGTAGTCCACCAATGTCAGAGAGGATTAATTGCAGCTTGGTTGTTGCTCTACTTGCTGCATGAGGGAAGAGCAACCTGATTTGCTTCCCAAATTGGCAAGCACTGCAGCTTGGCAAGGATTCTTCAAAAGAGGGAAGTCCAATTACCAAATTCTTCTTCTTCAATTGCAGCAAGGATGCATGATTAACATGTCCAAGTCTCTTGTGCCAAAGTTGAGTTTTAGCTACAGAGCTGACAGTTGTAGCTTGTTCTAACTCCATTAGATCAAGTGAGAAGCTCTTTCTCTTTATCTCTATTTTGAATAGGTCAATTCCCTTCTCATCCTTGATTAGGCACATCTTATCTTCTAACACTACCTTGTAGTTCTTCTCAAGCAGCTGTCCCACACTAAGCAGATTCTGATTTATGTCAGGAACATAGAGAACATCATGAATCAGCTTTGTACCTCTGCTGCTCTCAATGGCTATGGTTCCTTTCCCTTTGACAGGAATGAAAGAACTATTTCCAATTCTAACTTGAGACACCACTAACTGATTGAGGTCCTTGAAAAGCTCCTTATCATATGTCATGTGGTTGGTGCAACCACTGTCAACAAGCCAGCCTTCATTTGTATTGCTTACAGCAAAACAGGTGACAGCAAACAACTGATCTTCATCTTGTTCTGCTACATCAGCTTTGTCTTGAATTTGCACCCTTGATCTGCAGATTTTCGCAATGTGGCCCATCTTATTGCATTTGTTGCACTTAACATCAAGTCTTCTCCAACATTTGTGAGTAAAGTGAGTTATCCTCGAGCAGTGTTGACATAGAGGATAAACTGGTTTATCAGCTCTATCAGCATCGTCACTTCTGCTTTTAACAGGTTTCTTCCCACTCTTCTTCTTTCCCTTATTGAGATTGATCGATTGCACCTTAGCCTGCGAAGCTCCTTCAACAGCACCTTCCATCCTCATGAGTCTTCTTTGCTCTTGAGCTTGTAGGGCACTTAGCAGCTCAGCCGTAGTTATGGTTGATAGATCTTTAGAGTTCTCTAGGGAAGAGATAGTCGATTCAAACCTTTCTGGAATTGTTACCAAAATCTTTTGAATGATTCTCGAGTCAGGGAAGTCTATTCCATACAATCTCACTTGATTCACAATGGCAAGAAGTCTATCAGAATAATCTTTGATTGTTTTTTATTCTTTCATCCTTTGCATCTCGAATTCTCTGGCCAAATTCAACACTTTCATCGCTTTGATCTTCTTATCTCCTTCATATTCAGTTTTAAGAAAATCCCAGATCTCCTTAGCTGATGTAAAGGTCATGATTCTAGTAAAGATGAAGCTTGACACAGCACTGAACAGGGTTGCCTTCGCCTTCGATTTCCTCTGCTTTCTCTCAGAATGGTGCTTGAGCTGTGCCATTGTAGGATTGTCAGGTAGAGGAGCCACAATGTAATCCGCCACCATAGCATCCCACAAATCACAGGCTTCAAGATACGACTGCATCGTGATCGACCAAACTTGGTAGTTTTCTCCATCAAACTCTGGTGGTGTCATCGCAGAGAAGGAGAAGTCTGACATCGTATTCTTCAAAAAAAACTCGCACAGATCCTCTAAGAATTCAGCTATGATACCAATTTGATGCAATTAAAACATTAATTACTCTCAATTCTTCTGATTGAACCTCGATTGAACTCACTCTCACGTAATCGACGCAATCCTAACACAATTGAGCTAATAATTGAATCGATTGAGAAGCAAAAAAACTCAATTTTATTCATCAGCTTGCATCCTTATATAGACAAGGATTTACAAGGGAGGAGAGATTCATAATCGATCTCTAATTCCTACTCCTACGAAGAAAAACAATCCTAATTGAAATCGGAAAAGCTAATGAGTCCTAATCGAACTCTAATTCTAACAATTCAGCTAACCTATGCTTGAATTGGAAAGGTAACAAATGGAAACTACTAAATCCAGCTACAGCTACTTCAATCGAGCTTGATTGGACTTCAATTGAAGGTAAGATGATGACAATTGAGCTGGAGATTGATCACTATCTTCAACAACTGCATTCGGCGACTTAGATTACGCTGGCTGCAAGAACAATCACATATCAACTTTAGGCTATTGCCTATTCATGGGCGATAACCCTGTTGTTTGGCGATCCAAAAAGAAGAGTGTCATCTCTCGCTCAAGTGCCGAAGCCGAATACCGCGCTATGGCCGTCACCTTAACTGAGATTTTGAGAATTCGTAACCTACTCACTGAACTCAATTTTAATGTGTAGGTATCGATTCCACTCTATTGTGATAATGAAGCTGCCATTCACATCGCGTCCAACCCGGTATTCCACGAACGTACCAAACATATTGAAATTGACTGCCACTACATCCGGGAACGCGTTCAAGACGGCACAATCATAACCCCTTACATTGAAAGTGAAGATCAACCAGCTGATCTCTTCACCAAGGCTTTGGGGTCCACCTTGTTCGATGCTCATCTATCCAAGTTAGGGATGTGTGAAATCTACACCCCTAACTTGATGGGGGATGTTAATGACTGACGATCACATTGAAGATTCCCGATTGTCAAATCTGGACGATACTTCCCATTCAAGCTCAATTGGAAGCAGTTAGGGAAAATCCCCCATAATAGGAAAGCAACTATCGGACAATATCATTCACACTTGGACAGAATCAAGTCAAGATCACTGCCAAATCAATTCACCACCATCTATAACGGATCTTTCCTTGTCCAAATGATTGTAATCTCTGTATGCGATTGTAATTAGCTGTATTCACTTTAGGTTAGTGATATCTTTGTGTATATAACCTGTACTACGACCTCTGTAAGCAACAACTGAATAAAAACATCATTTTTCACATTGTTAAATTACAGAAACTCATTTGTTCAAGTAAGCCGATGGCTTTTTTCATGTCCACACTTTAGTAACACCTGCAAAGTTCATCGGAAAGGAGAACAAATGGTTAAATGGGAGTGAATAAAAAACATCATAAACAACAATTAGAGGAAAGAAGTATCAGAATTTAGGATCAAAAGATACTGCTATTTTTTCATTCACGCCAAAAGACCCAGGATTGAGAATACCAACAATCTAAAAAAGAGATAATTCGAGATCGAGCAACATAATGCAATGTAAAGAAGATTAATGAACAACAGAATCTGAACATCAAAAACAATTTAGGATCGAAAGGTTGGTATAAAGCTTGAAAAAGTTTTATCAAAGAACCTGATGCTTAAAAGGCTGGTGGCAGAATCTCAAACAACAGAATCTGGACATCAACCACTTTTCTACTTCTAAAGGTAAATTAACCTCATGAACAACAACTAAGAACTATTTGAACAGGTAAACAAAATATATCAGTATGTCATAAGGACCAAAACAAAATGATACTCCACCAAAGAGGGGAACCTCATTAAGGTGCACCAATCCTTCGAAAAGCCGCAAACAACTGCACTAAAGAGTTGAAACCTCAGGTCCTCAACCATCTGATCCAACAGTTTTCCAGAATCATAATCAAGTTCTAAAAAATATAAAAGTCACAACTCAAAAGGAAGAAACTTATGCATTGTCCTTTTCCGACATAGAAACCAAATAAACAAAACACGAACACGTGAAACAAATAAGGTATCTGTAATATCCCGTGATTTGATCGACTGTCTCCACTGTACCAACACGGGTTTTTTCAGCGTGCTTTGTCCTCACTCGCACGCACCCTTGGAAAAATTCCCAAGAAGTCACCCATCCTGATTATACCCTCGGCCAAACGCGTTTAACCTTGAAGTTCTTTCAGGATGTGTGATGGAAAAAAAGGTGCACCTTGTTGGTATGGATAGTAACAATCAAATTACTTAAGCCTTTCACACAATTAATATACGGGGTATCATATTCACTCCTCCTTAAGTACGCGACGTCCTCGTCGCGCCAGACACACACAATCCCAAAATCCCTTGCTTGTAAGTGCATTCGATCCCCGAATCACACCGTACAAGTCGAGGTCGCTCTGATACCAAATATAACACTCCGTGATTTGACCGACTGGCTCCACTGTACCAACATGGGTCTTTTCAGCATGCTTTATCCTCACTCGTATGCACCCTGGGAAAACTTCCCAAGAGGTCACCTATCCTGATCATACCTTTGGCCAAACGTGTTTAACCTTGAAGTTCTTTCAGGATGTGTGCTCGAAAAAAAGATGCACCTTGTTGGTATGGATAGTAACAATCAAATCACTTAAGCCTTTCACATAATTCATATACGGGGTATTACAGTATCACACAGTGGGATTTGGGATTCTGGCGAAGCGATCACGGTTTCGGGTGATTACGATTTCTGGAATTTCGCCAGGGATGGACCGGTGAAGGGAGAAGGAGAAGCGACCTATTTCCCACCGAAAAAGGAAAAGGGAGGGACCGGTGAACGAAACAGGGAGAAGACGAGAGGAGGAGTGTTTCGCAAGGTAGGGGGAAGTCAATACTAAATAGAGAAAGAACACATCACACAACAAGGAAATAGAGACCGGGGAAGGAAGAAGGAGAAGTGACCTGTTTCCCCGAAGGTCTGTACCGGAGAAGGGATGGAAGGACCGATGATCCGAGAAGGAAGGAAGAATTGGGGGTTTTGGAAAATTAGGGTTTCTGGGATTCGCCGAGAGAGAAGTAGGCGAAGGGAGCCGTTGGGTGAGAAATAAGGAAGAGGAGAGTTTTATAAGGTGGGGTATATATACGCGCTTAAAGGTTACCGTTGAATGAAAAGGTTACCGTTAATGCAACTATCTCATTAATTAAATTCAAATTTAAGTGTTCTTTTGGGATTTTTTTTCTTTTAATGATAGGTATTTCTTTTCTTTATAATACCGTAAATTCTGTTATTATGCCATATTAAGAACCTGCCTCTTTTCTTTTAAATTTTTATTTCAACTGAGTTTGGGTCACAAAATACACATATAGTAATAAAATAAAATAGCATTGTAGTAATAACACTATCTCATAGAAATTTTCAATAATTTCTTGACTTTGTAACATATTTATTAATAATTGCAATCAATGCCTAAATGCATGAGTGGGAATTGAGAATAGCTTTGAGGGCGGTTTAGACTTTTGTTAGGTTCGTTGTTTTTCTTTTCTTTCTCTGTTCTCTTCCTTTTTGATTTTTTCCTTCAATTTTTAATAAAAAAATTGAGCTTATAAAAAAAATTTAGATCCATTACTACAATAATTTTAGCTGTGGAATTTTAGATCCTCGGTGGCTTCTAACTTTTGGACCTTAATTACAACCTTTTGGATTCAAGTGAAACGGCCCATACAGGTGGAGGATCCATAAAGTTTAGATCCCAATCGCGGAGGCCCATTGCTAAAATAATTTTAGCTGTGGAATTTGTTACATTCGATCGGATGTCGTCCACGAGTATAATAATAACTTGGACCAACAGGGAACTGACACAATAATTTCTCATTGTTAGGAAAAAAAAAAAGGTGTGTACAAACCGACGAGAACAGCATCAATAAGTTTTTGGCTGCAACCATCTGGTGTATATGCAAATGTACATAAATATGCATGTGGGTTGTAATCGATTGTAGCCATATGCAACACAACAATATGGCTAGGCTGGGATGTGGTCGCCCCCGACAACCCTTACTACTCTGCCACCCTAGCGATCCACTTTTTGAGTTCGGAAAACAATAAATTTAAATTTTCGAATATAAAAATACATTATAAGAAATCGTTGCATAAACAGGATCTCGCACTACTCAGTTTTGGATGGAGAGATTTACTATAGGTTCGAATTAATTTCATGGAATTAATTGCCCAAATTATTCACAGTATATTATGTTTTAAAGATATCTGGTAAATTGGCAATTGCTTTCATCCTCTACTAAGACTTTTTTTAGAAGGATCCGCTACTAAGACTAGGAGCTCGAGGTGGGGTGGAGTAGGTGGAAAGTTCAAAAATGATTTTGGTTTTGTTAGCTAGATTAATACACCAAGTTAGATACACCATTGAGTACTTGCATTTTCAAAAAAGATATGTACTATTACTTTAGTTAACGCTGTTTCAAAAAAAAAATTACTTTAGTTAATGCAATCAACAATTTTCTCGGGGGAATCAAGAGTTTCCATTATGCATATGCATGCATTTACCAGCAAGTACAATTTTATGGAGATACTCTAAAATCTCCATAAAAAAAAGAGAAATTATTATTTTAGATATTAGTATTTTATGTTTTTCTGAAAAATAATAAAATTAATATTTGAATAATAAATGCATAATAATAAAAAATTACTTTGTTTATATCCAAATTATTAAATCTCGACTTATTACGTAATTCAAATATTATATTTGATTAATATTTTTTTATAACAAGACAACAATAAATATTTGAAGATTATTAAAATTTTAAATGATTATGTAAAATTTTCCAAATAAAGAAGTCTAGCACAAAATAATGACTTCAAATATTTTTAAAATTTATAAATATCTAAAAATATATGCATTTATTATAAAATATTATTTATACAAAAATGGGACATTAATTCACCAATAAATTTTTTTAAAAATATATCATCATCTTAATAGAGAATTTTCATATTTTTATACGGATCCTTACTCGAAACCAAAACTTTTTATCAATTTAGAGGAATTATCACATTAGAATAGTTTACTTTACAGTATATTATTTTAGAGTATAATATGCAAACACAATGAAAGTTGGATATACTTTGTGAAATGTGATAAAAATAATTTTTTAACAAATTTATGATATTATTGTATTTTTTTTATAACTGACACTTAGACATCTCTCAATTAATGATGCGGAGTGGAATAGTCGTCGTCGCTTAGCAAATAGAATTTAGTCTATGATTAACATGTTGATCTTTCACGGAAGATTGCAGTCGACATAGGAAAATTTAGCACCTTCACTTTGAGTCTTTAAAAAATAAATTTTCACCAGTTAATCAACTAACAAGATTTTACCCATAAATATTCTGAAGTGACAAAGATAATATGAAAAAGAAGAAGCAACTCTCATGACATGTTTGCTGTAGGTAGATGCAATTGTCCTGCGTTCAAGGAACATAGCCGACTTGGTGAAGCAGCCAACTCTAATTACACCTACTAACTCTACACATACCTATGCCAATTGCTTGTCTGGGCTAATCATTTTGTTCCAAATCAGCTCTTTTAGAAGCTTTTTTTTTAACAATTGTTATTGATTAATGAATTGAGATTGACTATACCTAATCACATGATAAAATAATTAGACGTGCCCATGAGAACGTGCATTTGACGAAATCACTCATTGGGGGAGAGAAATCAGCATAACCAAGTAAGTTCATGTCTCGCGTGGAGAGACCGAGTCTACAAGCATATGCAATTACATGATCAGGGTGTTTAGAGCTGCATCCGTAACTTTGTTATGCGAAATGTACAAACTTAGATCCTAATGACATATTATCTTATATCGTTGGACCATCGTATCATTCGTGGTTATAGTGTAAGATTGTGCAAAGGGGGAAACTACCGGTTCAATTAGTAGTTGTTTATTTTTTAATCGCTTATAAAGAACGATTAAGCTTAAAATCTTACCATTAAAGAGTTGAATTAACACTTATTTTCTGAAAATTAAAGCATTTGAAGTCTATTTGGGTTTATAATCTCTAATCTTTACATAATTTTTTTAAAAAGTAAAATTTTAATATTTATGAATTACTTTTTGCTCCATTTTTTAGCATGTGCTATATTGTCTGAAATATTTCTAAAAACATACATTTCTAATTTGAATTCAAATTAGTTAAAAAATACATAAAAATTATAAAAAAAGTATGATCAGTTCAACGAAAAACAAAAAATAAATATATAAAAAATTAATGACTACAAAATTTTACTTAACAGTTACCACCCATCACCAAAAATAAAACCCAACCAGCTTTCACTTTTAACGAGGAGATGAGGGGAAGAATATAATTGTGAGCATGGAAAATGGTTAGGTGAGATGGTCGTAGAAGCAAAAAGACATTTCCACTTCGTCCAAAGTTGCCAACTACGTCAAACATTCGGGGCCCACCACTGTCACGCGCGTGCGTTCTTCTCGATTTCATCCTACGGTTCACATCCCATCCGCGATACGCGGGACCGGTTCCCTTTCCTTTGTCTTCCACGCAATCCGACGGCTCATGTCCACTCCATGTTTTTGCCGTCCGGTAACAAATCCTATATTACAAAAGGTTATAAAAATTCCATGATTAATTTAAATAATCTACAAGTTATTTATACACTCGGGTAACAAAATGCACATGGACAAAAATTTTGATAAAATTGGACATTTAAAAATACAGTAAAATTAAGTATTCGTTGAAATTTAAATTTGGATTAGTTAGATAATAGACCGAATATTATATGATATTAAATCAAATGAATGTATTTGTTGAGATATTTATCATTTTTTGAATTTTTTTAAGAGATACAAATCTGAATTAGTAAGTTTATCGAGTGATCCGATAAAAAATAATTTTGAAAAAACGAATAAAATACATTTTATTATTATTTTAAAGTCAAATATTATTGAATCTAATATGCTCTCCTTGTAATACATATGACCAAAACTCCAAATTTCTTGAGTGAATTCAAATCTAAACAACGCACTCACGTAATTGAAAGAACAATTTTGATAAAAGAGTAAATTTAGTAAGATCACTGGATTTTTGTCGGACAAGTTGATTTTTTTTTTTGGAAAATTAGGCTAAAGTCCATGTACTTTGAGGATTCAACCGTTTTAGGGCATGTTGTTTGAAAACTACTCTTTTCGTCCCTACTGTACAAAATAACCAATCTTTTTAGTCCCTAAAAATCAACAGAATTTTTTTTATGACCATTATGCCATTCTTTTAAGAAACTAACCCAAACCCAAATAAATCAAACTCAAATAAACCAACCCAAAATCTAATCTAATCCAAATTTACATCCGGCCAGACGGCTACCAGGACACTCTCATCTCCGGCACTGTCGACTTCATCTTCGGGGACACTACCGCCCTTATCCAGAAGGGCCTCATCATCATCTGCATGCCCAATACCGCACCGATCGTCGCGAACTCGTCGACACCGTCAACCACCGACTCACCGATGGATTCCAAATCTAACGAGTCGCAACTCGGCATCCCATCCTCGAATTTGGCAAATCTGGTTGACTCCTCGCTTGAGTATCCTGCCAGCTGGAACCCGAGCTCGTCGTCGGATGCCTCCAGAAGGTACCGAGCTCCTGATTTACTATTTAGATCGGTTGGGTTCAAGATGATTTAGTTCGGTTTATTTGAGTTTGGGTATTGGTTGGGTTAGTTTCTTAAAATAAGGGCATAATGGTCATAAAAAAATTCTGTTGATTTTTAGGGACTAAAAATGTTGGTTATTTTGTATAGTAGGGACGAAAATAGTAGTTTTCAAACAGCAGGCCCTAAAACGGTTGAATCCCCAAAATACAAGGACTTTAGACTAATTTTCCTTTTTTTTTCAGAAATATAAAATATGGGTTAATATCAAACAGGTACCAGAATCAGTAATAAAAAGGAGTTCCATTTGCGGTACCACTCACCTGTTGAGCTCAAACACTCGCATAGAGAGAGAGAGAGAGAGAGAGAGAGAGAGAGAGAGAGAGAGAAACCAAAGACAACCCACGCACGCCCTTTCTTTCTCTAGCTTCGCCTCAGACCAGAACACCAAAACCAAAAAAAACCAAATAATATAAGAAGACCGCCAGAACTTTCGAAGCCCTTGAAAATTGTTGCAGGCGTAAAAAAGGTTGGTCTTTTTTCCTCCAACCCTCTAGAGATTCTTTTTTTCTTTGGCTCTTGTGGTGGCCGTATATGGTTATTGAGGTTGTTCTATCGGGAAAGATGCTTACTTGTGAGGTGGGATTTTTGGAAAATGAAAGATCGTATCTTTGGAACTGACAGCTGGTTTCCTTGTGATTTTGAGCCTTGTTTAATTAAATTGGGACATGGGTTTTATCTGATTTTTTGTGATTTGTGCGAAATGAATATGCCAGTTTGTGATTCATCGGTTTGATCTGTGGTGTTTGGTTTAGTGTTAGTTCAAATTATACAGTTTTATGTTCTAAGTTTAGTGTGAGGACGAACTTAACCTGGACAACGAGTTCGGTCTCATCTGAATTGAAAAGGGTACGAAATTTGATCCAGTTGTCGATTCTTTAGATTTTTTTTCATGGGAAAGATGCTAACTTGATTATCGGGGTTTGGCAAATATCAGATCTTTGGACCTGACTGGTGGGTTGCTTCTGATTTTGAGGCTTGTTTGGTTTGATTGTGACTTGGTTTCGCTCTAATTTTTGGTGATTTGTGTTAGTGAATGTCTGTTTTTGTTAACTGTTTTGATTTATGTGTTGGGTTTGTTGGTTGTTCAAAATTTGGTGGGAGGAAGAAACTTGATTTAGATAAGGAGTTTGGTCTTGTATGAATAGAAGATGCATGTGAACTTTGATCGGTTACTGGTTCTTTGGTGTCTGCTTAATAGCTTCTTGAGCTTATGTTTGGGTTTGATCTTGGCTTTTTTTGTATATTATGTTAATAAAGGTTTTTCATTGATCTCCGGTTTTGATTCTGATGCTTTATCATCATCCTTCCTGTGCAGCAGCGAAAGAAAAGTTTGTACTTGAATTCATTTGGGATAGGAGAGGAAGGACAAAATGCCGTGGAACAATAGCAGAATCTCTCTCCGGTTTGTGGTGTTTTTCCTTGTCATCGTGTAGCTAAGTTTGATCTGCTCGGTGAGTGTCTATTCTTCCTTGGTAAGTAATACCAATGATGTTCTGTATGCTGGTGCCTTCCTTGTTTCCTATTTACTCATGTCTTGACTGTTATTTGTTCGAGTCAACTGGAAAGGGATGATTGTTGGTTGTTCTAAATCAAGTGTTCTAAATCAAGTTCTTCGTGCTGCAGTTTCTTTTTTTTCTGGTGATCCCTTTCATTACTGGTTGAACCATCTGTAAGGGGACTGAGGGCGAGGATGTACATTGGGGTTTCTACAAAGAGATACCGTGCTGAGAAAGAAGTGGGTAAAATTAAGATGACCGTTCGGATTGCTGCACATTGCCAAGTGATGCAAATTTGCCAGGTGTGTTCATTTTGCAGTTTGCTTCACTCCAATGCACGTGCCTTGTACTTTTTGAAATTTATATTGATTTAATATCATTTTTTTATTGCAGGCTGAATATTTCCGCCAGTTGCTTAAGCCTGTCACGTAGTCTAGTAGTTTGAATGCTCTGATTAGCTGGGGATTGGGGTTGGTTGCTCTCTGGTTGATTGCATTCATAAATTGAGTTGACAGATATAGAAGTTTTTGATTAAGTTAGAATTTTAGTAGTAATTGGAGAGATCTCCCAGTCACCTGTTGGACAGCACTTTGTCATATCGTGCTTTGATTATTAGTCTGCGATTCTTCAAACTCCCGGTAAAAGATTCAGTAGTCAACCATTACCTAAATAGCCATAGCCTGTTCCTGGTGTACCAAAGTAGTCTCCTAATGCAAAGTGACCATCATTTTCACCCTGGGAAGGCTGTGACCTGCCAAAATCAAACGGGCAACGGTAGCATGGATTTTCCTTCTCTGCCTTATCCTTATGGCTTGCCTTACGCTTCAAGCGACTTGATGCCCGTTCATGGTGTTGAACTTCAACCTTCTGAGGTTTGCCCGAGAAACTTCATCATATTTGACCAGAATGACTACCGAAGCCAAATAATGTATCATCCTGCTATGGCACACAAGTTTGCTGGTTCTGGCATGCATATTGGTGCGAGTTACATCGAAGAGACTCGGGAGAGAGAAACTGATAACAAATTGATGCATGGAGATGCTAGTTATACTGGAGATTCGGATGACATCGATGCATTATTGAGCTCAGAAGAATATGAACATGAAGAATACGAGGAGGAAGAAGTTAGCACAGCAAGGACTTATTGGAACAGCAGAAGCAACGTTAATGACTCCTGCTCCGTTTATGGGAAAGGACTCGATACCGGCTGCTCTTCATCTCCGGAGAGCTGCACTCGCGGTGACAACAAGAGCCAAAGGAAGCAGCAGAAGATGAAGAAGATGGTGAGGGCGCTGAAGGGAATCGTACCCGGAGGTGAACATATGAACACGGCCACTGTGATTGACGAAGCAGTGAAGTACCTCAAGACTCTTAAAGTTGAAGCACAGAAGCTTGGAGTCAAGAGCTCGAAGACTTAAAACTCGAACAAGGCTGCGACTGTGCGAATAGTTGTCGTTATCGACCTATTAAATTCTCTGAGTACTGGTAGATTAAGATTTGAAATAAGCATAGCACCCTGATGAATGAATGTGCTTCTTCTTTTCAGATGGTGATTATGGAAGTGGGATGCGCATGTATTTTTTTGTTGTTGTTTTGGTGGGAATGTAGTTTTTCTTTTGAAATGTAATGTAATATGTGATTGGGTTGGGAAACTTGTTACCTTGGAACCACCACTTTATCTGCTTTAGTATTATGCATGTCTCAGTATATAATAAATATCCAATTTCTCTGTCCTGGCCTGACATTGTAATTAACGATACGACGAAAGTTCTTAGTTGATTTTCTTCATTTGAGTCAAACTTTTGTCGGGCTCACTCCTCTTAATTAACGCAACAAATTAGAGAGAAATATGAATATAGTAGCATCACAACCATAATAAAGTAGATATCAATATTAAGTGAACCCGTACTTTGAGCTAATCGTGGTTTGTGAAATTAACAGCCGAACGAAAAATGTCAGATATTAACATGAACAACTAATATAATTTGGACAACCTACGGAAATCTGCTATATTTTGTGTTTATCCATATAAGATGAATGTTGGTACACCAAGGACAGTTTGGCCGAGTGGTCTAAGGCGCCAGATTTAGGCTCTGGTCCGAAAGGGCGTGGGTTCAAATCCCACAGCTGTCAATTTTTATTTTAAAATCAACCTTTTCCCTTTAACACGACGCAATGGGCTTCTTTTTTTTAAAATGAAATGACATAATGGGCTTGGATGGACGAAGAATCCAGATCTCAAATTCAAAATATTATATTTTTAAGTTCCATGCATATCACCAAAATTAATGGCCTCACGCGATTAGATATTATTATTAGATAATATCATGTACGGATTAATTATGAATGTATATAGAAACGTATCGGTTGTAAACGTCTTTATAAATCGAAATGAGTTTGGACTCGGTTTTTTATTATTAATCAAAATCTAAATAAGTTTAGACTCGGTTTTTTTATATATCAAAATCTTAATAAGATATCATATGAGATTGACCATTCGGACCAAGATTTGAATCAATGCATATATGAAGTTTACGCATTGAGAAGAAGAAAATGGTCAGAATTCTGCATTGGGTACTCAGTTGATTTGAAAAAGAATTTCATTGTGACGTCCCAATTGTTACCTCATATGTTACAATTGCATTCATAATAATACCAAATTTACGTCATACCATACATCACATTTGTAGTCACTTTAATTTCACTTGTCAGGGACGAAGTTGGTGGCAAAGGCTCCTGCGTTGTGGTTGACCGGATAAGCAAGGTGGTCCAACGGTCCCTTTCCGGTGACGATGGCCTGAACGAAGAACCCGAACATGGAGAACATGGCCAGCCTCCCATTCTTCAGTTTCTTCACCTTGAGCTCGGTGAAGGCCTCTCGATTGTCGGCCAGGGCCAATGAGTCAAAACTCCCTCCCGTAGAGTGGGTCGACCACTCTAGATAGGCCAACAGCGTGGGTGCTATTGTGACGATTTTTTCTAATTTGTTCGGGATTCATTTTAAAATTTTAATTCGACCTAAATAAGTTTGCTTAGATATCAAGTATTGTCTATTTTATAAAGACATGTTACCTAGGGTTATGTATAACTTTGTAACTCGCATCCATCAGTAAAAAAAATTCATTCTCACCGTGGACATAGGCTTTAGGTCGAACCACGTTGTATCTTGTGTTTGTGTCTTTTCGCAATTTTATTCAGGTATTGGTGAATTGATAACAACTGATAAACATGGTATAACAAAATGCAAGCTCTCGTATTAGACTCTATAAGAACATAAAAGACTCCGTCTCTTGGCGACACTCTCCCACTGGGAGTGTATGACAAAATCTGCTTATATAGTACTGATGGGAGCATCCCAACAACCTCTAGATGGAGGCAAATGTAGGAACAATATGGAAACTCAAGGTACGAGAAAGGATAAAAATATGCTTTTGGACTTACTTAAAGGGAAGGGTTATGATGAACTGGGAGAGATGCAGGAGGAAGTTTAGCCCCAATCTCTATTTTTCATCCTATAAAGACAAACTAAAATCCCTCTTTTATCTCCTACGCTACTGTCCCAAGATCAGTGTCACGACCCGCGCGAAGGTCGGTGACCGGCGCTAGACCACACAACAAAACAACAACACATGTGCAACCTAGCAAGCCTCGAAAACAAATGCACAATCCATCGAAAACACATATCGGAACAAACATGCGGAAATTTATATCATAAGCAAAGATGGTAAACAACCATCATCGTACATATGCACAAAACATCTCCAAAAGGGACAATCCAAAAGCGGAAACTAGGATCAACATCGCAAAACCGCTACGGAGCATCTAACCGAGTGTACAAAGACGGCACTAGACTGGAGACCTCAAAAATATCGCCCTCGAACAGAAGAGACGGGCTCGACTCACGGACTCCAGACTCTGACGCAACTAAGGCACTTCGGACCCTGAAATAGATTTTGTAAGGGGTAAGTGTCGGGGAAAACACTTAGTAAGAGGATAGATCATAACATATGAGTTATGTTTGAGATATACGCGCCACCGAGCTTAACCATGCTCGACACAACTTATGCTCGTAAATGCATGATGATCATATGCTTTGCAATAACGAAATCGCATAAATAAACACATAAGGCAATGAAGCCACGTGAACCAAACATGAATATCAACGCACACACACACGAGAGCTATGAACAGGTTTTGAAAGGCCACTTCCTCTGACTGCCAGAGGATATCCGAAAGGCCTGACAAATCTCCGATCACACAAACACAAAGACTAGCTTACTTGCGTAAACTAGCGATATCCCCGACCTATGAGCTCATAGACTAACGTCCCCCGTTAGTACGGGAAAGCCTGTTCATTTCTCTCACAACACAACATATATCGTATCACATAATTGACCCAACGGTCCACAATCACAACCATCGCACACGAACGTGCCAACTTACCGATATCCGCTCAAGCGGTCCGCGATCTCACAACCATCGCAACCGATCACAATACACAAGCGGAGCACATATGCATAACTTCACATCATAACCAATATCGTATGCATGAGACGCACATCATCAAGATCGGAAACATGCATATAACAAGCACAACCAACATATTATGATATATCTGCTTACGCGACTAGATCCAACGATCGTCGATTCCAACCGAAGCCTTCCAAACTCAACCTTCCGATCAACTTTCCTTCTCCGACACACCTTGTGGAAACTCTGTTCATAACCAAGTTATCAAAACGAGGTTAACCTCAGCCTTTCTGAAAACAAAACGCTGCCAACAACTCAAAACGACCAACAACGGTGCTTATGCCGTTCAACACTTCCATTCTCAACGATAATGCAAATAACTCACATTCCGACCACAACCACTTCAAACCACACTTCACAAGACTTCACATACATGTCCTCAACAACTCCAAATTCACACAACATCTGATTCTTGCAAAGAGACCACTTACCAAGACTTTTTCCTCAACACTGCCAACCTGAACTCAGCCAATCTGTCCGAACTTCAACAAAACGTACCGCCCAAACCCTTCAACCAAAACACACATAAGATACCATTCTGGAAACCTCAAGAGGTCCTCTACAATCTGTCAAAATTTCACATCTCAAATCGAAGCCTAAGTATGCTTACCAAGTCGATCTTCCTCACGTCGCTCAGCTGATCACCTCAGCCACGACGACCGGATTCAAAACGATTTTCCCGTCGATTCCCTGATCCAAAAGCTTCATATGATATACCAAAAGAAACCTTAGGAAGTCCTCTACAACCCACTTTGGAGGTTTGAAACCAAATTCGGAACGGAAATGACCTTACCGTTCAATTCTTTGTCGAGCTGCTTCACTTCTCTCTCCTTCCACCTCCTCACTTCTCTCTCTAATTTCCTTTAGATATTTCGTAAAGTGACCAAGGAGCTCAGTTTACTGACTCTTAAAGGCATTCCTTAAGGTACTTGAGAGGTGGAAGAGGTCCAATCAAAAGAAAACCCTTCCCTCAACTTATTCTTTGCAAGAAGACAAAGAACATTTGGTCCAATCACAGCAGACCACAAGCAAGCAGCTGAAGGATGACGACCTTCCCTTGGTTTTTAGGCAATCTGACCCTCAGACATTTTGTTCCCCAAAGTGTCTAGTTTCCAAATCAGTTAGAATTTCTCAATTTCGACTCACGACGTGAAAGTTACAGCCATTTAATCGCAAGCAGGTCAATCTGCCCGAACCAAACACCAACTTCAAAAATCCGAAAATGCACTAAGGCATTGTACTTGTCGAAACCAAACTTCGACGATGTCCATTCACGAACTCGAACACTTAGAACAACACATCCAATGCAATTGACGCAAAGCGTCGCAAACCCACTAACTAATTTCCGAGTCTCACAATCAGAGTGCTCTAGATTTCTCTTCTACCAACAAGTTCCAGACGTATATTCTTCCAACTAGATCTGTAACAATAGTTGTATTGGAACATGACGTGTCATTTTTTATTAGACCAATCCCCAACATGAAGTACTCTTTTTTCTACATATTGGTGGGCTTGGAGATGGAGAAACTGTCTAGACTTTGATAGAGAGCGACCACTGGATGACAGATTAGGCTTTGTGCCCATCTAAGCAATAGAGTTTGAGAATGTTTGTGCCCTTTCAAAGATAGGGTTAGGAGGAACCAACCCACAGAACTAGCAAATGATTCTCTATAACCCACCGAGTGAAGAAATCTACAAACTCAACACTGATGGATGTTCGAAAAGCATTTATGACAGAGAAAGTATGGGAGGAGTATTTTGAGATGAACATGGCAACTGTGCCTTGGTTTTGCACAAAAATAGGCAATTACAATGCAATTTTGGCTAAACTTTGGGCTGCTTGAAAAGTGTGGAAGGTGTATTTTGAGATGAGAATGGCAAATGCATTAACCTCAACTGTCTTCATAGGCACATAGAGGTTACACTTCGTAGTCTTAGTTGTAACAAGGTTGTTGATTAGTTGGTCAATTATGTGCTTGATTTTACGAGGGATATTACTATTTTTAGAAGCTCAGAAACATAATATTGCATGTTTGTAATTTTTTTTAAATTTTAATGTAAGGGTGCTTGACACCCACTATTCCTAAAAACAAATTACATGGCCTTTAACAACCTTGTCCTTGCCAAACTCTACCATTTCAAAGATGCCCTTGCCGAGCTCAACTTACTTAAGGACTATTTTTGTTTTGAATACGTATTTCTGTTGTTGTTGGATGTGATTTGATTTAATGTTAAGAAATTTTATTTTTTGATTTTTGGATATGATATTCTTTGTGTTTATCATGGCGTTCTAAAGTTGAAAATATATTTGGTTTATTATTTTAATATTATATTGGTCATTTCTATGATAAATAAAAGAAAAAATAATTGGTGATGTGAGTCACGAACCTTAGAGTTCAATAAAATCAAACTAGAGGGTCAAATATAAGATTTTTTTTAACTTCAAAAGTTAAAATAGTGATTTAATAAACCTTCTACCAATTTTGGACACAAAATATTTCATATTTTGAGGAACCACCAAAGAATGTATATTGTAAAAAAATTTGGCAAATGGATATTAAAACATGTTCCCATGTAAAACTCGAGTGATAATTGTCGATTCATACATACTTGCAATTTTAAATATATAAAAAATGATATTTCCAAATGTCAAATATGGTAAGAGTAAAACAATTCATCCTATATATTAGAACTCTATTTCCAACACACATTCAATATCCATAGAACCATTAAAGATTGAAAGGAAACTAAGATGTAAATTATTCAAAATCGAAGGACAGAAAACTAGGGAAAAGCAAAGGATCTAGTTGAAACTCGTAGAAAATGCGGTAGACAAAGTTATCACATTTTTTAAGCGTAGATCGAGTATCTATAAGAAATTAAGTGAGCTTGTCACTTTGACTGGTTGAGAAGTCACCTTGATTATATTTTCGCCCGCGGGAAAGCAATGGTTGAACCTCGTTGCGAACTCATCTTTCAATTTTGCCCTCATTTAATTATAAATTAGTTCTGAAGTCTTAATATTTTACATATTTGTCTCCATTAATGATTTAACCAAGAATCACAACAAGCTGATTAAGAAGTTCGATTTTGATAATCAGAAGATGAAGGCGAGCATAGATGTTATAAAGGGAGAGCATGTGGAGGGCTAGTGGGAGACTACTATAGAAGATCTTAGCTTTGGTGACCTTGTTGACATTAACTACTCGTACAAGGAGATCCTTGCTATGATATCCACCAAGGTTCACGAGAAGACTGCAGGTGGCGCTTTCACCTTATCAGTACATCTCAACTCTAACCTCAATCCTAACCCCTTGTATTTGGGTACCATTGGTGTTGATCATCTTGGCATTGCCCAAATGTTTGGCCCTTCGTTTGAAGTTGGCAGTGAAAGTGCTCTGTCGTTTGAAGTTGGCAACAAAAGTGGAGGTGGAGATGGTGGTCCTCTGTTTCAAACTATCGATGGAAGTGGAGATGGTGGTCCTCCGATAGGTGGCCATTACCCTAATGATATCGGTCATCAATGGGGTACCTTTCGAGGTATCTACTCTTTTATGGGTCTAACTGTGGTTGTGTAAGATTTGCAAGTATCGTAGAAAAGCATTTGGATGCTTTTTTCTTTATATTTTAATTTGAATGTAACACACAACAGATTTTATTAGAATAAAAAGTGCACATATAAATACACTTTGGTATATATAAATACACATATAAATACACTTTATTTGTGATTGTCTTGTTATGAAACCTAAGAAATAAAAAGACTAGCTAAGCAAATTCAACGTTAATTTAATTATTCCTTCCTTTTTGAAAATATTCGATCTTTGTTGTTGGATGTATATATGTGCGATCCGGTGAAATCATTAATAATCTCTGAATATATAAATAATTTTGTTAAATATAACTATAATTAATTTAGTATTGTTTTTTTCCAAATTCAAATCTATTTTTATGAGTTAGCAATTAAGGCACACTAATTAAAGATTACGTGGCAATATATGGGTTATGAGCAAAGTTGGGCAAGTGTGATTTATTTGGTAATAATATTTTGTTTTAGACTCTATGAATCGAGACGCGATTGGGTCCTGGAGTGTATTTCCAGGACGGTTGCTGGACTCATTTAAGTCAGGGGTAAAATTGTCTAGATAACCCCTTTTTGCAACACGTGCTGGAGCATTTAATAACCCCCGCCGCCGCAGACCAACAGATCATTTGAATTTTTTAAAATTTTGTAACCGTCGAGTCGAAAGGAAGAAATCACCCGCGAGATTTCAGCTCGGAGATCGCGGCGAGATTTCAGCTTCGAGATCATAGCGAGATTTCAGGTCGGAGTTCACGGCGAGATAGCAGCTCGCTCGAAAATCACGGCGAGATAGCAGCTCGGAAATCACGCCGTATTGCCTTGTCGAAAAACGAACTGGATTCCAATCTCACAGTCAAAGGTTCGTCGTTCATGGATTTCGTCGCCGTCATATATCCCCCGTCATCTTCATCATCGATTGAAGGTAAAAGTTCAAATAGTTTGACGAAATTTGTTCAGTGGTGTGAGACTCGGAAATTAATTGGTCAGTTTGCGACGCTTCGCGTCAATTGCATCTGATATGTGGTTTTAAGTATTCAAGTTTGTGAATGAATGTCATCGGAGTTTGGTTTCGACAAGTACAATGCCTTAGTGCATTTTCGGATTTGTGAAGTTGTTGCTTGGTTCGGACAGATTGACCTGCTTGTAGTTAAATGGCCATAACTTTCTTGTCGTGAGTCCGAATTAAGAAATTCCAACTGATTTGGAAACTAGATACATTGAGGAACAAAAAGTCTCACAATCAGTTTGCCTAAAAATCAAAGGAAGGTCGTCATTCTTCAGCTGCTTGCTTGAGGACGAATCTGATTGGACCATAGCTTCTTTGTCTTCTTGCTAGATTAAGTTGGAAAGGGGGTTTTTCTTGTGATTGGACCTCACCCACCTCTTGATATGTATCAGAGACTTCCTTGAAGAGGCAGAACACTTAGCTCCTTGGTCATAAAACGAATTTTTAGAGAGAGAAGAGAGAGAAGGTTGAGAAGGCTGATAGAGAGAGAAGGGAGTAGTCAAAGAAGAATCAAGCGGTAAGTATAGATCTGTTCCGTTTTGAACTTTAGACCTGTGAACAAAGTTGTAGAGGACATATATACCTTTCTTTTGGTATATCATATGAAGCTTTTGGATCAGGGAATCGACGGGAAAGTCGTTTTGTATCTGGACATCGTTGAACAAGCACACAGCTGAGCTTATTAAGGAAAACGAGTCTGGTAAGTGGACTTAGACTCCGAATTGAATTTTGGAGTTGTTAGACCGATTGTAGAGGAGTCTTTAAGCTTTCTAACGGTATATTACACTTGTGAATTGAATCAAGGAATCATCAGAAAAACGATTTTGAATTGGAAGCACCTGTTGAGGTACTCAGCTGAACGACAGGAAGATGATTGGCTTGGTGAGTGTCCTTAAGCTCCAAATTTGAGTTGGATATTGTGAAAGTGTTTGTAGAGGACTTCATGTGCTTTCCAGAAATGTATCTTATGTATGATTTGGGCAAAGGAATTGATCTGTGCACCTTGTTGAATATCGGACACGCTGGCTGAGTTTGTAGTTGCGCCATGTCAAAGAATTAAGCTTGATCTGATGAACTTTGAGAATCTGATTTTGAGTGTGGGATTCTGAAATCTGATTTTGAGTGTGGGATTCTGAAATGTTAAGTACATACAGAGGAAGTCATTTAAGGTATTGGTTATGGTGGATATGGTCTGAGTTTAAATTATGTGTGATATCGTTGACGATGAAGTGGTTGAACGGTTCTTGTACCGTTGTTCTGTTGTTTTGAGTTGTTGGCAGCATTTGGTTTCGAAAGGTTAGAGGTTAACCTTGCTATTGTGATTTGGGTTTGTGAACAGAGTTTCCGCAAGGTGTGTGGGAGAAGGAGAATCGGTTTTAAGGTTGTGAGTGAAAGACATCAGTTTCAGAATCGCTGATCGTTGGGTCTTCGTTGAGTAAGCGGATAGACCATGACAAGTTTGGTTGTGTTCGTTATATGCATGTTTTTAATCTTGATTAATGTACGTCTCATGCATATGTTGTTGATTATGATATGAGATTGTGCATATGTGATTCGTTGAGAATATGTGATCAGTGTGTGATAGATGTGATGTTTGTGAACAGCCGGCTAGATCGCTAGCTCAAGGCTGAGTTCGTATGATTGATATATCCATGTGAGATGGATTCTGGACCGTTGGGTCAAGTATTTGATTCGATATGTGTTTTGTGAGAGAAATAAACAGGCTTTCCCATACTAACGGGGGATATTTACATTATAAGCTATCGCTAGCTTGTATTTGTACACTAGATTTATGTTTGTGTGATCGGAGATATGTTTGGCCATTTGGATATCCCTTGGTAGTCAGAGGAAGGGGCCTTTCAAAACTTGTTCATCGCTCTGTGTGTGTGTGTGTGGATACTTTTGTTTGAGTTCCTCGCTCTCTGTGTTGGTTGTTCTTTGTGATTATATTTGTATTTTTGGTAATTTGTGCATCATGTGTCATCATGCATTTCAAGTTTAGTTATGTCGAGCATGGTTAAGTTCTGTGACACGTATATCTCAAACATAACTAATATGTTATGTTCTATCTCTTACTAAGTGTTTCCCGACACTTACCCCCTTATAAAATCTATCTCAGGTTCCGGGGTGCCATAGTTGCATTTGATTCTGGAGTCTGTTGTTCAAGCCCGTCTCTTTTGTTCAAGGGCTACACTTTTGAGGTCTCCAGATTTGTGCCATCCTTGTACATCGGTATAGACGCTCCATAGTGGTTAGATCCTTGTTCATGTCCGAGTGTGGACTTTGGAGATGTTTTGTTCAGAGCTACGATGATGGTTTGTGTACCATCTTTGCTTATGTATATCTTTCGCATGTTTATTTGATCTGAGTTTTGATGACTCTATGTGTGAATTTTGAGGCTTGCTAGGTTGCACATTTGTTGTTGTTTGTTGTGTGGTCTAGCGCCAGTCACCGACCTTATTGCGGGTCGAGACAAAGTTGGTATCAGAGCCTAAGGTTGATTGTGTTGTCTAATCTGTCATTGAATGTGTTTTGTTGTACCCTACGGAGCATAGGATCTGTCGTGTCGTTGTCTTCTGTTAGTTAAGCCTTTCATTTGGTCTCTTAAGCGATGACTTATTCTATAGGGAGGATATGCCTATGACACGTAGAGGGGTAGATGCTACGATGAGGGAGCACGGTAAAAGCTCCAAAGGGCATAGGGATGAGGCTACCGTGGAGCCTACGCCCGTAGTTGAGCAGACCACTACTACCGAGGCTACGGCCGTTGAGAGGGATCAGACAGTTGGTGGTACTTTGGGGCGCAGAAAGCGTAGTAGTGATGTGGTGGATTGGGTGATGGTGGCGATGGAGAAATTTATCGCGATTCAACAAAGTGCGATGGAGAAGAAAGCCGCTATGACTCCGAGAGATGATTCGTTGGCTGAATTTCTGAGGTTAGAGCCACCACTTTCTCTGGTGTTTGTGATGATCCTCAAGTGTTTCTCGATGAAATGGAAAAGCGGAAGAAGATTCTCGGTTATGATAGTAAGAGGATGGTGGAACTAGCAGCGTTCAAGTTGACAGGTGAGGCGGGAGTATGGTTCCAAACCTTGGAATCGACTGGATGGACTTGGGATCAGTTTAGCACTTCGTTGTGGGATCGCTTCATACCGGAAAGTTTGCAAGATGCTCGTGGGTTCAAATTCGAGAGATTGATAAAGATGCCAGAGATGACGGTAGCGGCGTATGACCAGAGGTTTGGTTATCTTTCTCGTTACGCTAAGCATTTGATTCCTATGGAGGAGAAAAAGGTGAAGAAGTTTGTTCGTGGATTGGATGACGCGATGTTTAAAGTCATGTATCCGCGTGGCTTTCAGTCTTATTTGGCGGCTGTGGATTGTGCGAGGACATTGGAAATATGAGATAACGAGCGAGTTGCAGCACAAAGGCAACCTAAGGTACAGCAATTTGATAGGCCACCGCAATATGGTTCAAACCGGAGTTTCGGACAACAGCAGCAAAGGCCGAGTTTTCAATCCAATGTATCGAGAGGAGGAGGAAGATTTGGTAGAGGATTCGGAAGAGGAAATGGTTCTCGCGATCAGTCAGGAGGTCGAGACCAATCAGCTAGCCAAGCCCAATCTGAAGGAAATTGTTCGCGGTGTGGAAGGTATCATCCCGGAAGACCATGTTATAGACAATCGGGAGCTTGCTTTAGATGCGATAAATTTGGGCATCAATTCAAAGATTGCCGCGTAGCTAAGGCAAGAGAGTACACGTAACTTACGAGCCTATCTGGTCAAGTGCAAGAGCAATATCGGAGTTCGGTTAGTCAGAGTCACTAGGGAGAGAATTCGGGTCTTCGGGGAAAGGAGCCGATGGAGCAAAGTGATGGTGGTCCCGCTCGTGTGTATGCACTTACCAGGAAAGATGCTACGGCGTCTAGGAATGTGGTTTCAGGTACACTCCCTATAGTCTTGTCAAATGCTCGAGTCTTATTTAATTTGGGGTCGACACATTCGTTTTTGTCACCCCAATTTGCGAGATCCTTTGATGGTCCACTTGTGTTGTTAGATGTGTCGCTAGATGTTTGTACTCCTTCCGGTCATGTCATTCACGTGCATTTAGTACTTGCATCATGTGTGATTATTGTGGATGGCCACGAGATGTTGGCCGATTTGCATATGTTGGACATGGAGGATTTCGATGTAATTTTAAGGATGGATTGGCTTTCGTGTTATCATGCTACGGTGGATTGCTTTAGTAAGATTGTGAAGTTCAAGCCTGAGGGTGAGTCAGAATTTATGTTTCGGGGCGATGAGATTATGATTTCGCCAAGGCTCATTTCGTGTCTTAAGGCTTCCAGAATGTTACAGAAGGGTTGCGTTAGTTATCTGGCTATCGTTAAAGAAGTTGACATGGACAAGGTTACCGTTGATGGTATTCCTGTCGTGGAAGAGTTTTTGGCTATTTTTCTGGATGAGTTACCGGGTTTACCTCCAGAGAGGGAGATTGAGTTTTGTATCGAGTTAATGCCAGGGACTGAGCTAATTTCGATACCGCCGTATTGTATGGCACCTGCCAAGTTAAAAGAGTTGAAGATTCAGTTGCAGGATTTGTTGGATAAAGAGTATATTCGGCCGAGTGTTTCACCGTGGGGTGCTTCGGTATTGTTTGTTCGGAAGAAGGATGAGAGTTTGTGACTCTGCATTGATTATTGTCAACTGAATAAGGTAACGATCCACAACCGGTATCCTCTTCATCGTATCGATGACATGTTTGATCAGTTGCGAGATGCAAAGTGGTTTTCGATGATTGACTTAAGGTCAGGGTACCATCAGTTGAAGATTCAAAAGGAAGATGTGACCAAGACAGCTTTCAGAACTCGATATGGTCATTACGAATTCTTAGTTATGCCATTTGGCATTACGAATGCTCCTGCGTTCTTTATGAGTTTAATCAATCGGGTGTTTAAGCCATTCTTGGATCAATTTGTGATAGTCTTTGTTGACGATATATTGGTTTATTCGCGGACTGAGGAAGAACAGGAGAGACATCTGCGATTGGTTTTGAAGACGTTAGCTAATGAGTTATATGCTAAGTTGTCAAAATGCGAGTTTTGGTTGCAGAGTGTGGCATTCCTAGGACATGTGGTGTCTAAGGATGGAGTGTCAGTTGATCCAAAAAAATTGAGGCTGTGGTGAATTGGCCAACTCCTACCAACGTTACGGAGGTACGAAGTTTTCTCGGATTGGCTGGATATTATCGAAGGTTCGTAAAAGCCTTTTCTACTTTGGCCGTTCCATTGACACAATTGACTCAGAAGAATGTGAAGTACGAGTGGACAGAGGATTGTGAGAGAAGTTTTCGGGAATTGAAGTACTTGTTGACGAATGCTCCGATTTTGGCTTTACCGTCTGCGAGTAGGAAGTACTCGATTTATTGCGATGCTTCTAGGATTGGCTTGGGATGTGTATTGATGCAGGAAAGGAATGTGATTGCATATGCCTCCAGACAGTTAAAGAAACATGAGCATAATTATCCAGTGCATGATTTGGAAATGGGTGCCGTGGTTTTTGCGCTAAAGATTTTGAGACATTACTTATACGGTGAGAAGTTCGATATTTTCATGGACCACAAGAGTTTGAAGTATATTTTTGATCAGCGGGATCTAAATATGCGATAGAGAAGATGGATGGAGTTTTTGAAAGATTACGATTGCACTATCAATTACCATACAAGCAAAGCTAACGTTGTGGCTGACGCTTTGAGTCGGAAGTCAGCAGGTAGTTTGGCGCATATGTCGGTAACGCGAAGACCTTTGATTTCGTGCATCCATGAGATGGTCGAGCAAGGTTTGGAGTTGACGACGAAGCTTGACGGAAGAAAGGCTATATTGTTAGGCGAGTTACATTTACAACCAACTTTACGTGGACGGGTTGTAAAACTTCAGCGAGATGATCCTGAGTTGACAAAGATGATGGAAAAGGTCGAGAAAGGTAAATTGCTGAAATTCCATCTTAGTTCAAATGGCATTTGTACTACGATACTCGGTTGGTCGTACCTGATATCGGAGATGTAAGGAAGGACGTTATGGCTCAGGCACATGGGTCAGTTTATAGTATACATCTGGGTTCCACGAAGATGTATCACGATATCAAGAATCAGTATTGGTGGAATGGTATAAAGAGGGATATCAGAGATTTTGTCACTAGATGTTTGACGTGTCAACAAGTCAAGGCCAAACACCAGCGACCATCGGGTTTGTTGCAAACATTGGATATTCCGGAATGGAAGTGGGAACGAATTACGATGGATTTATTAGTGGGTCTTCCGACTTCACCGTGAGGATTCAATTCAGTTTGGGTTGTCGTAGATAGATTGACGAAGTCAGCGCATTTCCTACCGACCAAGAGTACGTATAATGCTACGAAGTTTGCGTAGTTGTTTATTGATCACATTGTTCAATTGCACGGGATTCCGATCTCGATAGTCTCCGATCAAGGAACACATTTCACATCTCTGTTTTGGAAGAAATTTCAAGATGTCATGGGTACTCGTTTGGATTTGAGCACAGCATTTCATCCGCAGACAGATAGACAGTCAGAGAGGACGATACAAATTCTCGAGGATATGATGTGATTGTGTGTGATTGATTTCGGAGGTAGTTGGGAAGTTTACTTGCCGCTGATGGAATTCTCGTACAACAACAGTTATCAGAGTAGTATTCGGATGGCACCGTATGAGACGTTGTATGGCCGTAATTCACGACCCGTGCAAAGGTCGGTGACCGGCGCTAGACCACACAATAAACGTCCACACATGTGTAACATGTCGGTGATCGGCGCTAGTTATGTTTGAGATATACGTGCCACAGAACTTAACCATGCTCGACATAACTGAACTTGAAATGCATGATGACCAATGATGCGCAATTTACCGAAAGCATAAATATAATCGCATAGAGCAACCAACACAAAGAGCGACGAACTCAAACATGCATATAGATACACACACCAGAGCGATGAACATGTTTTAAAAGGCCCCTTCCTCTGACTGCCAAGGGATATCCAAATGGCCAACAAATCTCCGATCACACAAACACAAATCTAGTGTACAAATATAAGCTTGCGGTAGCTTATAATGTAAACTAGTGATATCTCCGACCTATGAGCTCATAGACTAACATCCCTCGTTAGTATGGGAAAGCCTGTTCATTTCTCTCACAAAACACATCAAATCAAACACATGACCCAACAGTCCACAATCCATCTCACATGGATATATCAATCACACAACTCAGCCTCGAGCTAGCGAACTAGCCGGCTGTTCACAAACATCATATCTCACATACCGATCACATATTCTCAACAAGTCATATATGCACAATCTCATATCATAATCAACAACATATGCATGAGACACACATTAATCAAGATCGGTAACATGCATATAACGAACACAACCAAACTTGTCATGGTCTATCCGCTTACTCAACATCCAACGATCACTGATTCTGAAACCGATGCCTTTCACTCACAACCTTCAAACCGATTCTCCTTCTCCCACATACCTTGCGGAAACTCTGTTCATAAACCCAAATTACCAAAACGAGGTTAACCTCAACCTTTCCAAACCAACACACTGCCAATAACTCAAAACGACTAACAACGGCATAAGAACCGTTCAACCACTTCCAACTTCAACAATCATACACATAAACCAAATTCAGCCCACGACCACTTCAAACAACATGTCAGAAGACTTCTCCAACATGTCCTCAACAACTCAGAATCCACACAGCAATTGAATCTTGCGAAGAAACCACTTACCAAGACTTTTTCCTCAACACTGTCAATCTAAACACAGCCAACCAATCCGAACTTCAACAAGACGTACAGCCCAAATCCTTCAACCAAAACACACATAAGATACCATTCTGGAAACCCCAAGAGGTCCTCTACAATCTATCAAAATTGACTTCTGCCCAAAGGTTAATCTGGCCGAAGCATCCAACAGCTTCTCATACACACATTCTCACCCACTTCCATCAATTTCTGCCCAAACTGGTACACAACAAAATTGTAGCATTATGTCCCTAGTTTCCGAATCAGTTGGAATTTCTCACCTTGGACCAACGACGAGAAAGTTGCGACCATTAAACCGAAAGCATGTCAATCTATCTGAACTATGCAACAACATCACAAATCCCAAAATGCACTAAGGTATTGTACTTGTCGAAACCAAACTTTGACGACATTCATTCCCAAACTTGAATACTTAAAACCAAATATCAAATGCAATTGACGCGAAGCATCACAAACTGACCAACTAATTTCCGAGTCTCACAATTCTCCCCTCCTTATAAAAATTCGGTCCCCGAATTTATTTACGACCACTTGAAATGTAAAGAAGTTACTTGTCATTCAAATAGGTGCGGAAACGTTCCTCGCAAATCACCCTCTAACTCCCAAGTAGCTTCCGACAGAGAATGATTCTGCCACAAGACTTTCACGAACGATAATTCCTTAGTTCGTAGCTTTCTCACTTGCCTATCCAAAATCTGTATCGGCTTTTCATCGTAGGTCAGATCGTCACGAAATTCCACACTTGGTTGATCCAAAACATGCAAAGAGTCATGTAGATATCTCCAAAGCATGGAGACATGGAATACCGGATGAATATATGAGAACGCAGGTGGTAATGCCAACCGATAGGCCACTTGACCAACCCGCTCTAAGATCTCGAATGGTCCCACATATCTTGGACTCAACTTACCCTTCTTTTTGAATCTCATAACACCCTTCATCGGAGAGACCTTGAGGAAAACACTCGAACCCACTTAGAACTCAATGTCTTTTCTCCTCTTATCAGAATACGACTTTTGTCTACTCTGGGCAGTCAAAAGCCTCTTTTGGATCACTTTGATCTTCTCGACCATGTCGTCCAAAAGTTCAAGACTCACATTCCGTTTCTCGCCAACGTCATCCCAATACACTGGCGATTTGCACTTACGGCCATACAACGCCTCATACGGTGCCATCTGAATGCTACTCTGATAACTATTGTTATACGAGAATTCCATCAGCGGCAAATAAACCTCCCAACTGCCTCCGAAATCAATCACACATGACCGCATCATATCCTCGAGAATCTGTATCGTCCACTCTAACTGCCCATCTGTCTACAGATGAAATGATGTGCTCAAATCCAATCGAGTACCCATCGCATCTTGAAATTTCTTCCAAAACCGAGACGTGAAATGTGTCCCTCGATCGGAAACTATCGAGATCGGAACTCCGTGCAATTTGACGATGTGGTCGATGAATAACTGAGCAAACTTCATAGCATCGTAAGTACTCTTAATCGGTAGAAAGTGTGCTGACTTCCAACTCAACGCGTCAGCCACAATGTTAGCCTTGCCTGGATGGTAGTTGATCGTGTAATCGTAATCCTTCAAAAACTCCATCCATCTCCTCTGTCGCATATTCAGATCCCTCTGATCAAAAATATACTTCAAACTCTTGTGGTCGGTAAAAATATCAAACTTCTCACCGTATAAGTAGTGTTGCCAAATCTTTAGCGCAAATACTACGGCACCCATTTCCAAATCGTGCACCGGATAATTTTGCTCATGCTTCTTCAACTGTTTAGAAGCATACGCAATAACATTCCGATCCTGCATCAATACACATCCCAAGCCCATCCTAGAAGCATCGCAATAAACCGAATACTTCCCACTCGCTGACGGTAAAGCCAAAATCGGAGCATTAGTCAACAAAGACTTCAATTCCCGAAAACTCCTCTCACAATCTTCCGTCTACTCATACTTCACATTCTTCTGAGTCAGTTGCATCGAAGGAACAGCCAAAGTAGAGAAGGATTTTACGAATCTTTGATAATATACAGCCAACCCGAGAAAACTTCGCACCTCCAAAACATTCGTAGGAGTCGGCCAATTCACCACTGCCTCGATCTTTTTCGGATCAACTGATACTCCATCCTTTGAAATCACATGTCCGAGAAATGCCACACTTTGCAACCAAAAATCGCACTTAGAAAGCTTGGCGTACAACTCGTTGTCTAACAACGTCTTCAAAACCAACCACATATGTCTCTCGTGCTCTCCCTCAGTCCGCGAATAAATCAATATATCGTCAATAAAGACTATCACAAACTGATCCAAGAATGGCTTAAACACCCAATTCATTAAACTCATAAAGTAGGCTGGAGCATTCGTAAGACCAAATGGTATAACTAAAAATTTGTAATGTCCATACCGAGTTCTGAACGCTATCTTGGTCACATCTTCCTTCCAAATTCTCAACTGATGATACCCTAACCTTAAGTCAATCTTCGAAAACCACTTTGCATCACGCAACTGATCAAACAAGTCGTCAATACGAGGAAGAGGATACTGGTTGCGGATCGTTACCTTATTCAGTTGAGAATAATCAATGCAGAGTCGCAAACTCTCATCCTTCTTCCGAACAAACAATGCCGGAGCACCCCACGGCAAAACACTCGACCGAATATACTCTTTATCCAACAGATCCTGCAACTGAATCTTCAACTCTTTTAACTCGGCAGGTGCCATACGATACGGCAGTATCAAAATCGGCTGTGCGGATGACAACAGCTTAATACAAAACTCAATCTCCCTCTCCGGAGGCAAACCCGGTAAATCATCCAGAAAAACACCCACAAATTCTTCCACGACAGGATACCATCAACGGTAACCTTTTCCACGTCAACTTCTTTAACGATAGCCAGATAACTAACACAACCCTTCCGTAACATTCTGGAAGCCTTAAGACACGAAATGAGCCTTGGCAGAATCATAATCTCATCGCCCCGAAACATAAATTCCGACTCACCCTTAGGCTTGAACTTCACAATCTTACTAAAGCAATCCACCGCAGCATGATAACACGAAAGCCAATCCATCCCCAAAATCACATTGAAATCCTCCATGTCCAACACATGCAAATCGGCCAACATCTCGTGGCCATCCACAATAATCACACATGATGCAAGTACTAAATGCAGGTGAATGACATGACCGAAAGGAGTACAAACATCTAACAGCACATCTAACAACACAAGTGGACCATCAAAGGATCTCGCAAACTGGGGTGACAAAAACGAATGAATCGACCCCGAATCAAATAAGACTCAAGCACTTGACAAGCCTATAGGGAGTGTACATGAAACCACATTCCAAGATGTCGTAGCATCCTTCCTCGTAAGTGCATATACACGAGCAGGTCCACTGTCACTCTGCTCCATCGGTTCCTTTCCTCGAAGACCAGAATTCTCTCCCTGGTGACTCTGACTAACTGAACTCCGATATTGCTCTTGCGGTTGCCCGGATAAGCTTGTAAGCTGCGCGTACTCCCTCGCCTTAACCACTTGACAATCTTTGACTTGATGCCCAAACTTACTGCATCCGAAACAAGCTTCCGATTGTCGATAACATGATCTCCCAGGATAATATCTTCCGCATCGCAAACAATTTTCCTCCGATTGCGCTTGGCTAGCCGATTGGCCTTGACCTCTTGGCCGACTGCGAGAACCATTTCCTCTCCTGAATCCTCTACCAAATCTTCCTCCTCCTCTTGATACATTGGATTGAAAACTCGACCTTTGTTGCTGTTGTCCAAAACTGTGGTTTGAACCATATTGTGGTGGCCTATCAAATCGCTTTAGCTTGCCTTTGCGCTGCCACTCGCTCATTATCTCGCATTTCCAATGTCCTCGCATAATCCACGGTGGCTGAATAAGACTGAAAGCCACGCGGATACATGACTTTAAACATTGCGTCATCCAATCCACGAACAAACCTCTTCACCTTTTTCTCCTCCGTAGGAATCAAATGCTTGGCGTAACGAGAAAGATAACCAAACCTCTGGTCGTACACTGCTACCGCCATCTCTGGCATCTTTATCAATCTCTCGAATTCAAACCCACGAGCGTCTTGCAAACTTTCCGGTAGGAAGTGATCCAACAACAAAGTGCTAAACTGATCCCAAGTCCATCCAGTCGATTCCAAGGTCTAGAACCACTCTCCTGCCTCACCTATCAACTTGAATGCAGCAAGCTCTACCATCCTCTTATTGTCGCAATTCAGGATCTTCCATTTCATCGATAAATACTTTCAGATCATCACGAACACCAGAAAAAGTGGGTGGGTCTAACCTCAGAAATACTGCCAACGAATCATCATTCGGAACCATAGCACCCTTCTTTACCGCACTTTGCTGCACTGCAATAAATTTCTCCATCACTAGCATAACCCGATCAACCACATCACCGCTGCGCTTCTTGCATCCCGAAGTACCACTAACTATCTAATCCCTCTCAACGGCCATAGTCTTGGTAGTAGTTGTCTACTCAACTACGGGCGTAGGCTCCACGGTAGCCTCATCCCTATGCCCTTCGGAGCTTTGACCGTGCTACCTCATCATAGTGTCTACCCCTCTATGTGTCATAGGCATATCCTCCCTATAGAACAAGTCATCGCTTAAGAGGCCAAATGGAAGGCTTAACCAACAGAAGACAACGACACGACAGATCCTATGCTCCATAGGGTACAACAAAACACATTCAATGACGAACTAGACAACACAATCAACCTAGCTCTGATACCAACTTATTCATGACCCGCAAAAGGTTGGTGACCAGCGCTAGACCACACAACAAACGTCCACACATGTGTAACCTAGCAAGCCTCACAATAATATGCACAATTACGAAAACACACATCAGAAACAAACATGCAGAAGTCATATCATAAACAACGATGGTACACAAACCATCATCGTAAATCCAAACAAAATATCTCCAAAGACACAAAGTCCACACTCGGACATAAACAAGGGTCTAACCACTACGGAGCATCTATACCGATGTACAAAGATAGTACTAGACTAGAGACTTTAAAAACGTAGCCCTCGAACGGAAGAGACGGGCTCAAAACACGGACTCCAGAATCAAACGCAACTATGGCACCCCAGAACCTGAGATAGATTTTGTAAGGGGGTAAGTGTCGGGAAACACTTAGTAAGAGATAGAACATAACATATTAGTTATGTTTGAGATATACGTGCCACAGAACTTAACCATGCTCGACATAACTGAACTTAAAATGCATGATGACAAATGATGCGCAATTTACTGAAAGCATAAATATAATCGCATAGAACAACCAACACAAAGATTGACGAACTCAAACACGCATATAGACACACACACACCAGAGCGATGAACAGGTTTTAAAAGGCCCCTTCCTCTGACTGCCAAGGGATATCCAAATGGTCAATAAATCTCCGATCACACAAACACAAATCTAATGTATAAATATAAGCTTGTGGTAGCTTATAATGTAAACTAGCGATATCCCCGACCTATGAGCTCATAGACTAATATCCCCCATTAGTATGGGAAAGTGTGTTCATTTCTCTCACAAAATACATCAAATCAAACACATGACCCAACGGTCCACAATCCATCTCACATGGATATATCAATCACACTCGAGCTAGCGATCTAGCCGGCTGTTCACAAACATCAAATCTCACATACCGATCACATATTCTCAATAAGTCATATATGCACAATCTCATATCATAATCAACAACATATGCATGAGACGCACATTAATCAAGATCGGTAACATGCATATAACGAACACAACCAAACTTGTCATGGTCTATTCGCTTACTCAACATCCAACGATCACCGATTCCGAAATCGATGCCTTTCACTCACAACCTTCAAACCGATTCTCCTTCTCTCACATACCTTGCGGAAACTCTGTTCATAAACCCAAATTACCAAAACGAGGTTAACCTCAACCTTTCCAAACCAACACGCTGCCAATAAGTCAAAACGACCAACAATGACATAAGAACCATTCAACCACTTCCAACTTCAACAATCACACGAATAAACCAAATTTAGCCCACGACCACTTCAAACAAGATGTCACAAGACTTCTCCAACATGTCCTCAACAACTTAGAATCCACACAGCAATTGAATCTTGCGAAGAAACCACTTACCAAGACTTTTTCCTCAACACTGTCAATCTGAACACAGCCAACCAGTCCGAACTTCAACAAGATGTACAGCCCAAACCCTTCAACTAAAACACACATACGATACCATTCTGGAAACCCCAAAAGGTCCTCTGCAATCATTCAAAATTTTGTAGCCGAACCTGTTGTCTAAGTATGCTTACCAAGTCAATCTTCCTCACGTCGCTCAGCTGACCACCTCCGCAACGACGACCAGATTCAAAACCACTTTCCCGACAATTCCCTGATCCAAAACCCATGTATGATATATCAAACGAAAGATGAGGAAGTCCTCTACAACCACTTCAGGGATTTGAAACCGAATTCTGAACGGAAATGGCCTTACTGTTCAATTCTTTGCCGAGCTGCTTCACTTCTCTCTCCTTCAACCTTCTCACTTCTCTCTCTATTTTCCTTTTGATAGTTCATAAAATGACCAAGGAGTTCAGTTTCCTGACTCTTAAAGGAAGTCTTTGAGGTACTTGAAGAGGTGGAAGGGGTCCAATCAAAAGAAAACCCCTTCATCAACTTAATCTTTGAAAGAAGACAACCAACTTATGGTCAAATAACAGCAGACCAGGAACAAGCAGCTGACATGACGACCTTCTTTCAGTTTTTGTCCAATATGAAATTTAACCAATATGTTCCTTAAGATGTCTAGTTTCCAAATCTTTTGGAATTTCCCAATTAGGAGCTCTAATAAAGAAGTTATGGCCTTTTAACCAACCAAAAGTTAATCTGGCCGAAGCATCCAACAGCTTCTCATACACACATTCTCACCCACTTCCATCGACTTCTGCCCAAACTGGTAGACAACGAAATTGTAGCATTATGTCTCTAGTTTCCGAATCAGTTGGAATTTCTCACCTTGGACCAACGACGAGAAAGTTGCGACCATTAAACTGAAAGCATGTCAATCGGTCCGAACTATGCAACAACATCACAAATCCCAAAATGCACTAAGGCATTGTACTTGTCGAAACCAAACTCCGACGACATTCATTCCCAAACTTGAATACTTAAAACCACATATCAAATGCAATTGACGCGAAGCGTCGCAAATTGACCAACTAATTTCCGAGTCTCACAATTCTCCCCTCCTTATAAAAATTCGGTCCCCGAATTTACTTACGACCACTTGAAATGTAAAGAAGTTACTTGTCATTCAAATAGGTGCGGAAACTTTCCTCGCAAATCACCCTCTAACTCCCAAGTAGCTTCCGACGGAGAATGATTCTGCCACAAGACTTTCACGAACGATAATTCCTTAGTTCGTAGCTTTCTCACTTGCCTATCCAAAATCTGTATCGGCTTTTCATCGTAGGTCAGATCGTCACGAAATTCCACACTTGGTTGATCCAAAACATGCAAAGAGTCATGTAGATATCTCTGGAGCATGGAGACATGGAATACCGGATGAATATGTGAGAACGTAGGTGGTAATGCCAACCAATAGGCCACTTGACCAACCCGCTCTAAGATCTCGAATGGTCCCACATATCTTGGACTCAACTTACCCTTCTTTCCAAATCTCATAACACCCTTCATCGGAGAGACCTTGAGGAAAACACTCGAACCCACTTCGAACTCAATGTCTTTTCTCCTCTTATCGGAATACGACTTTTGTCTACTCTGCGTTGTCAAAAGCCTCTTTCGGATCACTTTGATCTTCTCGACCGTGTCGTCCAAAAGTTCAAGACTCACATTCTGTTTCTTGCCAATGTCATCCCAATACACTGACGATCTGCACTTACGGCCATACAATGCCTCATACGGTGCCATCTGAATGCTACTCTGATAACTATTGTTATACGAGAATTCCATCAGCGGGAAATAAACCTCCCAACTGCCTCCGAAATCAATCACACACGACTGCATCATATCCTCGAGAATCTATATCGTCCACTCTAACTGCCCATCTATCTGCGGATGAAATGATGTGGTCAAATCCAACTGAGTACCCATCGCATCTTGAAATTTCTTCCAAAACCGAGATGTGAAATGTGTCCCTCGATCGGAAACTATCGAGATCGGAACTCGGTGCAATCTAATGATGTAGTCGATGAACAACTAAGCAAACTTCGTAGCATCGTAAGTACTCTTGATAGGTAGAAAGTGCGATGACTTCCGACTCAACGCGTCAACCACAATGTTAGCCTTGCCCGGATGGTAGTTGATCGTGTAATTGTAATCCTTAAAAAACTCCATCCATCTCTTTTATCGCATATTCAGATCCCTCTGATCAAAAATATACTTCAAACTCTTGTGGTCGGTAAAAATATCAAACTTTTCACCGTATAAGTAGTGTTGCCAAATCTTTAGCACAAATACTACGACACCTATTTCCAAATCATGCATCGGATAATTGTGCTCGTGCTTCTTCAACTGTCTAGAAGCATACGCAATAACATTCCGATCCTGCATCAAAACACATCCCAAGCCAATCCTAGAAGCATCGCAATAAACCGAATACTTCCCACTCGCTGACGGTAAAGCCAAAATCGGAGCATTAGTCAACAAAGACTTCAATTCCCGAAAACTCCTCTCACAATCTTCCGTCTACTCATACTTCACATTCTTCTGAGTCAGTTGCGTCAAAGGAATAGCCAAAGTAGAGAAGGATTTTATGAACCTTCGATAATATCCAGCCAACCCAAGAAAACTTTGCACCTCTGAAACAGAGTTGTAGAGGACATATATACCTTTCTTTTGGTTTATCATATGAAGCTTTTGGATCAGGGAATCGGCAGGAAAGTCGTTTTGAATCTGGACATCGTTGAACAAGCACACAGCTGAGCTTATTGAGGAAAATGATTCTGGTAAGTGGACTTAGACTCTGAATTGAATTTGGGTGTTGTTAGACTGATTATAGAGGAGTCTTTAAGCTTTCTAATGGTATATTGCACTTGTGAATTGAATCAAGGAATCATCAGAAAAACAATTTTGAATTGGAAGCACCTGTTGAGGTACTCAGCTGAATGACAGGAAGAAGATTAGCTTGGTGAGTGTCCTTAAGCTCCGAATTTGAGTTGGATATTGTGAAAGTGTTTGTAGAGGACTTCATGTGCTTTCCAGAAATGTATCTTATGTATTATTTGGGCAAAGGAATTGATCTGTGCACCTTGTTAAATATCGGACACGCTGGCTGAGTTTTTAGTTGCGCCATGTCGAAGAATTAAGCTTGATCTGATGAACTTTGAGAATATGGGTTTGAGTGTGGGATTCTGAAATGTTAAGTACATACAGAGGAAGTCATTTAAGGTGTTGGTTGTGGTGGATATGGTCTGAGTTTAAGTTATGTGTGATATCATTAATGATGAAGTGGTTGAACGGTTCTTGTACCGTTGTTCTGTTGTTTTGAGTTATTGGCAGTATTTGGTTTCAGAAGGTCAGAGGTTAACCTTGCTATTGTGATTTGGGTTTGTGAATAGAGTTTCTGCAAGGTATGTGGGAGAAGGAGAATCGGTTTGAAGGTTGTGAGTGAAAGGCATCAGTTTCGGAATCGGTGATCGTTGGGTCTTCGTTGAGTAAGCGGATAGACCATGACAAGTTTGGTTGTGTTCGTTATATGCATGTTTCTGATCTTGATTAATGTGCGTCTCATGCATATATTGTTGATTATGATATGAGATTGTGCATATGTGATTTGTTGAGAATGATCGGTGTGTGATAGATGTGATGTTTGTGAACAGCCGGCTAGATCGCCAGCTCAGGGTTGAGTTCGTATGATTGATATATCCATGTGAGATGGATTCTGGACCGTTGGGTCAAGTATTTGATTCGATATGTATTTTGTGAGAGAAATGAACAGGCTTTCCCATACTAATGGGGGATGTTAGTCTATGAGCTCATAGGTCGGGGATATCACTAGTTTACATTATAAGCTATCGCTAGCTTGTATTTGTACACTAGATTTGTGTTTGTGTGATCGTAGATATGTTTGGCCATTTGGATATCCCTTGGCAGTCAGAGGAAGAGGCCTTGTAATACCTGTTCATCGCTCTGGTGTGTGTGTCTGTCTATATGCGTGTTTGAGTTCATCGCTCTCTGTGTTGGTTGTTCTATGTGATTATATTTGTGTTTTTGGTAATTTGTGCATCATGTGGTCATCATGCATTTCAAGTTCAATTATGTCGAGCATGGTTAAGTTCTGTGGCACGTATATATCAAACATAACTAATATGTTATGTTCTATCTCTTACTAAGTGTTTCCCGACACTTACCCCCTTACAAAATCTATCTCAGGTTCCGGGGTGCCATAGTTGCGTTTGATTCTGGAGTCCGTGTTTCGAGCCCATCTCTTCCGTTCGAGGGCTACGTTTTTTAGGTCTCCAGTCTAGTACTGTCTTTGTACATCGGTATAGACGCTCCGTAGTGGTTAGACCCTTATTTATGTCCGAGTGTGGACTTTGTATCTTTGGAGATGTTTTGTTTGAGCCCGTCTCTTTTGTTCGAGGGCTACACTTTTGAGGTCTCCAGATTTGTGCCATCCTTGTACATCAGTATAGACGCTCCGTAGTGGTTAGATCCTTCTTTGTGTCTGAGTGTGGACTTTGGAGATGTTTTATTCAGAGCTATGATGATGGTTTGTGTACCATCTTTGCTTATGTATATCTTCCGCATGTTTGTTTGATCTGAGTTTTGATGACTCTGTGTGTGAATTTTGAGGCTTGCTAGGTTGCACATTTGTTGTTGTTTGTTGTATGGTCTAGCGCCGGTCACCGACCTTAGCGTGTGTCGTGACAAGTGGTTTATCCCCCATCATCTTTATCACATTGGTATGTTAAAAGTAGATTTTCATATGTATTCAAGTAGTTTGGTAAAGTATATTTGAATGATTTGTCTTAATATGTTCAAGCAATTTTCGTAGTGTGTTCAAGTAGTTTTTGTAGTGTGTTCAAGTGGTTTTTGTAGTGTGTTCAAGTGGCTTGCCAGTGAATGTTCAAATGGTTTGCCAAATTCTATTCAAATGGGTTTTCAGTTAATATTCAAATAGTATTCTTAATATGTTCAAGTGGCTTCCTTAGAGTGTTCAAGTAGTTTTCTTAATATGTTCAAGTAGTTTTTTTAGTATGTTCAAGTGGTTTTCTTAATATGTTCAAGTGGTTTGCCAAAATTCTGTTCAACTACTTGTCCAACATGTGTTCAACTAATTTGATGCAGATCCTGAACCTCCTATTGGTGATTTGATACACAACATTGATATGCAACAACTCATAGGTATGTTAAAAGTGATTTTCTACTGGTGGTTTGCCAGATCTGTTCAAGTAGTTTTCTTAGCATGTTCAAGTGGTTTGCCAAATAATATTCAAATGGTTTGCCAAATTTATGTTCAAATGGTTTCCCACATGTGTTCAACTGGTTTGATGTAGGTACTAAACCTCCCACTAGTGTTTTGATACAAAACATCGATATGCAACTTCTCGTAGCTATGTTAAAGTGGTTTTCTACTATGTTCAAGTGGTTTGCCAGTTAATGTTCATGTGGTTTTCTTAGTATGTTCAAGTGGTTTCCCAGTTAATGTTCAAGTAGTTTGCCACTGAATGTTTCTTCATTTTTAATATTTTCTTATTCGTACAGTTGATAATTTGGATGAACTAGAGAAAAAAGAAAATTGGATGAACAAACAGTTTGCCATGAAAGATGATTTGGAGGAATTCTACAGTTCTTACGTGCACCAAAAAGGTTTTAGTGTTCGTTGTCAATATAAGACAAAAAGGAAAATTGATGGCAAGAGTACCTTATACTATGTAAAGCTTGTGTGCAACAAGGAGGGGTTTCGTCGACCATTTGATAAGGTTAGAGCGGATGATGCTCAATCTAAAGATCAAAGAGAAGAGAGAGTTGGTTGTGGAGCATTTATCTACTTCAAATATGACATTGATAGAGCTGCGTATCTCATAGACAAATGGGTGGTGCAGCATAATGGCCATGTGCTACACTCTGTTGAGTTCTTGCACATGCACAGGTCTAGCCAGTCGATTAACTCTGTACAACAGCACATTGCTTGGAAGAACAGTAATGCTGGGATACCACTCAGATTATCTTATGAGCTAATGGCATTAAATGTTGGAGGAAAAGAATATTTAGGCTTCCTTCATGTTGATCTAAAGAACCATCTTGGAAGCCAAAGACAGAAATCAATAATGCATGGCGAGGCCACAACACTGCTCGAGTACTTCAGAATGAGAGCAGCAAACAAAATATATTTTTTCCATGAAGTAGAAGTAGATAGTGAAGAACAAGTTGCAAACATTTTTTGGGCGGGCCAAAGGATGAGGATGGATTACAAGTGCTTTGGCGATGTTATATGCTTTGACACAACATTCAAAACAAACAGAAATTATCGCCCATTAGGTATGAAAACTCTAACTTAAATGTTCATATTGGTTTTCCAAAGCTTGTTCATGTGGTTTTTGTAGTATATTCAAATAGTTTTCTTAGTATATTTGACTGGTATCCTTTTGTATGTTCAACTAATTTGCTTACATATTTCAAGTGGTTTTCCAATTAACATCCAAGTGGTTTGCCAGTTAATGTTCAACTGGTTTGCTTACGTATTTCATGCAGTTTTCCAGTTAACGTCCAAGTGGTTTTCTTAGTATGTTCAAATGGTTTTCTTAGTATGTTCAAGTGGTTTTCTAGTGTGTTTAAACTAATTTTGGTTGATACATCATGCAGCACTATTCGTTGGATATGACAACCATTGTATGAGGACTATTTTTGGCACAGCTCTTTTGTTTGATGAGACGGCTGATTCATTTCAGTAGTTATTCAAGACTTTTTTGAGGTGCATGGATGGCCGAGCACCACTAACTATCTTCACAGACTAAGATAAGGCAATAGCTAAGGCTATCAGGTTTGAACTTAAGGATACTTCACACTACCTCTGCACGTGGCATATTTTAAAGAACGCAAAGAAGAATCTCAGTCGACTGCCTAATGGTGGCAAATTCTTTATTTTACTTGATGAAGGAGGTAGACACTGAGGAAGAGTTTGATTATGAATGGAAAATGATGATACAAGACTCCTTCGACTTTGTTGAACACAAATAGCTTACTGAAATACACAAGTCAAGAACGAAATGGTCATCTATGTGGGTTAAACAACACTTTACCACCGGGATGATCACAACACAAATGGTTGAATCCTTCAACAGCATTATAAGGCAGTATCTATAGCCAGACGAAAACCTTCTATAGTTTTTTTCACATTTTGACAATCTTTTAGATGGTAGAAGGCATGAAGTATCCCGGGCAGAATTTGACTCCAAGGATAAGAGGCGCAAAAATAAGAACAGATGCAACCCATTGCTAAATTCAGCAGAGATCTATACATATTGCGTGTATGAGAAGTTCCAAAAAGAATATGATGAGTCTGCTGACTATAATATGGTGCTACAGATGGACAATGGACAACCCACAAGTAAAGTCACTTAAAAAAATATTTTTAATCAAGTTGTGTTGTTATGTTCAAATAGTTCGTTCACATATATTCAGATAGTTTAGTCAACTGTGTTCAAATAACTTATTGATGAACGTTCAAATGGTTTGTCATAGTATTTTGAAGTTGTTTGCCAATGAATATTCAATTGGTTTGTCATAGTACCTTCAAGTGGCTTTCTTAGAATATTCAAGTAGTTTCCCAGTATGTTCAAATAGTTTTTTTGGTATGTTCAAGTGGTTTTCTTATAAATGTTCAGGTGGTTTTTTTGGTATGTTCAAGTGGTTTTTCCACTTTGTTGAACTGGTTTGTTCATACCATAGGCAGATCGCATCAGACAGTATAATATTTATAAACTTTTGGATACAGATCATGTGCTAAAGTTAGATGAGAGAATAGTGCACATTTGTAATCCAGATATAATACTTTCGTGCTCTTGTCGTTTTTATGAGACCGCTGGTTTGTTTTGTAGACATATACTTAGGGTCCTTGATGCTCTCAGAATCTTTGAAGGGGCAGAATTCAGAGTGCTGCCTATGTAATATATTATGAAAAGGTGGACAGTGCATGCAAGAGATGGTGTGGAGTCATTCGCACTTCTTATAACAAGGTGTTCGGATGGTGAAAATAGACAGAGATTAGATAAGATAAAATGTCAATTACAAGACTTGGCAAACGAGGCCTCCTTCAACAATGACAATCTCTTGCTTCTGGAAAACATCATTGGTAGTATCAGAAGTAAAATACGACAAGGTATAAACACAAACGTCACTACTGATATTGAGCCACCCACATCTAAGTCACTCATGACAATTATGAAGATGAAGAAGGATCCAAGGAGAACAAAGAATAGGTGGAAGAGTGCAAGCAAGGTTGCTTGAGTGAACAAGAAAGAAAAATTCAAATGTATAGCGATAGACTTGAATAAGCTAGCCCAATAAAAACTTGTTACTTCAAAAAATGAGTATAGTCAACTATTCATTCAATTGTACTCGGATAATTTTTTATTTATTTTTTATCAGTACATTTGCCAAAAGACTTCATACAAAAAAAACAAGTATTGATTATACCATTTGGTGTGCATGTTCATTTTGGATCCATAATAGTGTTTTCCTAGTATGTTCAAGTGGTTATCTTACAGTGTTCAAGTGGTCTACTTAGTATGTTCGAGTAGTTTTCTTACAGTGCTCAAGTGGTCTACTTAGTATGTTCAAGTGGTTTTTAGTGAATTTTCAAGTGGTACACACATTTAAGTTCAGAATAGAATTAAACTTCCATTCCATATCAATTGGTACACACATATTAAGTTCAAGTGGTGCACATATTAAGTTCAAGTGCTACACATATTAAGTTCATGTTTACACATATTAAGATTCATTCACAAAAATAAACTTCCCATTCCTATTTGCGACTAGTCTTCCTCATGCCTTTGGCTTTGCCTTTGCCTTTGCCTTTCTGGGGTCGATGCCAAACATGAACTTTGTCCCATAAATGTGGCAGTAATATATTGTCTGGACATACCACTGAGTCAATAAACATTGTCTTCCTCATTTCTGCGAGAAATGAATCTTTCGCCCATTCCTGTTCTAATATTCTATCAATCTGATTGTCTCGCCATGATGAATTGTATGATTTGTAAAACATAGTAGCATACAATCCACAGCTAAAACAGTTAGGTTGCTTGGGCACATCATGTAGGATGACAAATTCGTTGATATCAAAATCATGTTCACTTTCCATGACTATATGCAGCATCATCCTCACGTAACAAGTAAACAGACCTGCCAACTTTTTTGCATGTCCGATAAGCAATTGTTCTTTCTCTGGACAAACTTCCAGGCTCTCTATTACGTAACATCCTTGCTTATGAATGTCAATTATGAAAACTGAGAAATGACTACTTTCATACCACGGGAACATCCACTGAGATCATAAAACAAATGTCAAACAAGTACAACTATTATATTCAAAAGTATTCAACTCAGCCGTAACTTACATATTTGATAGTGACAAAATCTTCAATCTCTTTTAAAAAAGGGTAAGACCCTTGCAAGATGTGATTGATATCTTGCAAATGGTGGCCTAATTCACCCTCTAGGTTCTCCATAGGAGGTTGACCTTGCTTCAGCCATTTAACCTACATTGATATGATTAAACGATGTCAACCTATTTGTCTGAACATCGATAAGAAAATCACTTCAACATACTAAAAAAATCACTTCAATATACTAAAAAACCACTTTAACATACTTAAAAAACCACTTGAACATATGAGAGCAAACCATTTTAACAAACATTAGCAACCAGTTTGAAAAAGATAACTTACCGTTAGCGAAATCGGGAGGAAGAATCGATCCATTATTTTCCCAACTGGTTGTAACCTTTTGACGTATTCTGCTAGATACCAGTCAATTACACTAGTGGACAACTAGTTCTTAGGGCCAGTGTTCGTAGCTCAACACGGATCAATTGCGAGTCCCCCTTCACTGCAAAAACCTCACCACTGAAAAGTATAGCGTTATCAACAGGTTTACAATAGTACATTCAATATGGTGTCGCAAAGAATGCTCAAGTTGTTTATTAAAGAAGGTTCAAGTACTTTTTCAGTAACATGTTAAAGTGGTTTTCTTAGTATGTTAAAGTGGTTTTATCAGTATGTTCGAGTAGTTTTTTAAGGAATGTTCAAGTGGTTTTCTAAATAACATGTTCAAGTGGTTTCCTAAAGAATGTTCAACTGGTTTCATAGAGAATGTTCAATTGCTTTCTCCATGTATATTCAAAAATAACACCAGAACAAGTATATATGAACTTACTCCTCATAGTCTTTTATTTTCTAGGTTCCATAATTATAAATCATTGTCTGATCGTCTTCACTCAAGCCTACGTAGACTTATTCAGCTCATGAAGCTACGTCCGGATCCTTCATAAAGTTCATGATGTAGCCTCTGTATCTTCTGCTACTTCTTACAATAAGACCTTCCTCTTTTAGTGCAGCAGCCTCCTCTTCGGTTAATAAATAGATTCCTTCATCTTCTCCTTCATCTTCTTCTTCCGACACATTCCCCTTCTGCTTCTTCATATCTTTCTCAACCTTGGAAGCATGTTCTTTCCTCCATTTCCCATTGTACTTCTTCCTATCATTTTCCTCCGTGTACGGCTCCCCAATCATAACACTCTGCATGATAGTCTGCTTTTCCCATTGATTGGGGATCACCTGAATGTCAGTTTCCTTCTCCTTCTTTGCAGCCATATGCCTTTCAGATATCTCATCTACATATGCACAAAGAATTTTGCAAAAGACTGCATCGTCAAACATACTTGGTGAAACATCCACTACAGGCTAAGTTGAACCTCTGGTGGATTATTCATCAAATTCTTTTTCCATTCCTAATGAAAAGGATGGAGGAGAGAAATCTATAACCATGTTTGCCTTAGCAGATGCATCCACCTTTGTGGTGGCACTATTATCAATAGAATTACCCTATTACAGATTCAAAATAAACATATGTTAGAATGGTTTTCTAACAGTCATAAGGAAACCACTTGAACATAATAGGAAAACTACTTGAACATACATATGCAAACCGATTGACATGCATAATAAAACTAGTTGATCATGTGTAAGGAAACTATAGAACATACGTAAGGAAACCAGTTGAACATTTAATACCAAAATATCTTTTAATAATTCACTGTCATACCTTTTTAGATTGAGCACGTTTCTTCAAAATATATACTTTCGGACTGGATCGCTGCTCACCCTTCTTCTGGATCTTCTCATCATGGGCAACATCTACCTCCTCTCCATCTTCTGCATCTTCTCAGCAAGGGCAACTTCCACCTGCATCTCCTTCTCACCGACATCTCCTTCTTTACCAATGTTGTGTAACATTGCCTCTACAACATCAGCAACAACCTTATCACCCTCTATCACAACATTTGTGATATCATCATTCATCTTCATTGCTATTGCAATATCAGCCTCTTCACCCGACTTCTCAGCAACATCATCCTCTTCCCCCGCCTTCTTAGCAACCTCTACTTCGTTGTTCTCTACTTCTGTCTTCTCACCCACATCTACCTCTTCAACAGAGGCTTGTGTTTCGACATGATCTGGCTTAATGTTACCCATATCACGTAACATCACCCCTACCATAACCTTCTCTACAACCCTAGCAACACTACTTAATTCATCATTACTCAGTTCTTCCTCTTGGCTACCAGAAGCAGAAGAAGGCAGGCTCACTATGTCGCCATCATTTTCTCTACCAAAAGAAACCAACCTAGCTATCTTGAAAGGGTCTAGCTTACAACCTCTTTTACTAGCAGCATCATCATTCGATGATTCCCCTCCTTCTTCCATTGGATTATTATCCTGATCATCACCAACTTCATGCCTCATATTTATATCTTCTTCCATCGGGGGGCATAGGTATCATCATTATCATCTTCATCATTGTACAGTACCCCTTCATCATTCTTTCTTCCCCTCTTCTCTCTCCTATCATTAAGCTCCTTGATGATACCCTGTATTTATGTGTTAAGGGTTTCAAGCTATTGTTGAGTTCCCCTTAATATTCGATGTAACTGCAAAAGAACAAATTATTTTGTTTGAGGTAAAAATATCAACGACAAATAAAAGATTAGAGTGATTGGTCAATTAATGTTCAAGTAGTTTTCTTAGTTTGTTCAAGTGGTTTCCAGTTAATGTTCAAGTGCTTTTCTAGTCTGTTCGAGTGGTTTCCCAGCTAATGGTCAAGTGGTTTTCTTACAGTGTTCAAGTGATTTTCTTAGAATTTTCAAGTGGTTTTCTTTGTGTGTTCAAGTGGTTTAAAAGAAATATTCTATTATTTTCTTAGGAATACTAACTTCGTCATCTGGAACTCCTTCACAATTATTCCTTGAGAAGGATGCAATGTTCTCTGGGGCAAGATCAGGGCGATCCACTGCTGGGACTTGATCATCAGCATGTGGAGAAGGTGGTGCAATCGAACGCAGATATAGTGCAACCATATTCATATTCCCGCCATATCTGACATGTAGGGCTTCTTTATGTAGTGAATACTTCAGTCCTTCATTTGCACTATCTTGATCAATGAAGGGGCGAGATAGCAAGCCAATCCATACAATATATACATTTGTGCCCATTCTGTATGCATCATTGGGCCCCTTGCATGATTTAATACAGCCTTAAGATCCTCGAGCTGCAATGTCTTTAGCATGTTGATATGAAGGCCATACCTCTTCATTAAGGCATCAAGATTCCCCCTCCTGCCTCCTTTGTTAAATATTTGCAATGACAAGTCCACCTCATGACCACCAATGGGTAGGCCATATGTCCTATGCGCAAATTCTGCTGGAACAATAACCATTTGCTCCCCAGCCCTGCACTTATCATCGAGCGCACTCATCATCTCCGGCTTCATATCGCTCTCTTTAATCTCCAACAGCCAACCAAAACCAGTGCATTCAATAAGATCGATCCGCTTGTCCGTGCTTGTAGTTCTGTTCCTTCCATACAATTGGTCGTTCATCTCTATTATGAGACTCGGCCTCACATTACATATTTCATTTTTTGCCATCTATAACACAAAAAATAAAGAAAACTAGTTGAACATACATATGCAAACCGATTGACATGCGTAATGAAACTAGTTGATCATGCATAAGGAAACCAGTAGGACATAGGTAAGGAAACCAGTTGAACATTTAATGCCAAAATATCTTCAAAATTATGTTCAACTGGTTTAACACAAAAAACAAAGAAAATCAGTTGAACATACATAATGAAACAAAGAAAAACCTAAATATTAAAACCGTTCTCATCGGGAAATAAAGTAAACACACTGGCGAGCACTCCCCTTCCCTCATAAAATAGATTACATAACCTAACCCTAAAACGTGAGATAACAGAAATGGTTGATGATCAGTACGACGACAGAAGAAGAATCCATTCGTTAGCATCAGCCGCAACCGTCATATCACTACAAAATCTCGGTTTGTTGAAGCAAAAAAGTAAAAAAGAACCGGAAGAAATGTACCTCACTGATGTCATGATCATCTTCTTCTCTCCGGGTTCCAGAAATCAGTCGTCTTCTCTTCTCTCGAGTCTCTTCACAGTGCTCTCCGATCGCTCTCTCTTCGCTTTCCAACCCTAATTGTCGTCTTCAGTCTCTCTCTCCTTTATTCTCTACTCAGAGATGTCCAGTCTCTATTTTCCTTACACGCACGAATATTTAATTTGATGCCCAAAAGACGATTTTACCCCTCCTACTATAATCTCTCAAATGCTAGTTTTCTTATTAAAAAAACTTTCTAAAGCCCATTATACGTCCAGGACGGTCCTCGGCCATATTGCCCATCCAGGACTGAATCCTGGCCCCTTTGAATCGATCATAATTAAGATGAGAAAATATTTGGTAGTGATAAAGACTATATTTAGTATGGTTTAAATAATGCAGTTACTCAAATAGAAAAATTACTCAAAAATACTTACACCTATGTTCACCAAACATTAATGGTAAGGTTATACTTGGTAGATTATAAACATTGCAGTTACCATAATACTAAAATTGATCATAGAGATATCCATCTTGGTCGACCAAACATTAAAATCGCCATTGGTAATAAAGACAACACTATAATTAAAAGATGAATTTAAAACGCATTCCACCAATTAATAGATTAATAAGATTTTAATGCCATATAAATTTATAATAGAATTTTGGTATTTTTTCTAATTCGTATTTGGCTTAAAGTCTACCTATAATATATAATTTATGTCCAAAGATTTTTGTTTGCTTTTGAAAAAGATTATGCAGTCTTAAATGGACTTAAACATATTAATTAATCTATCTGTAATTAAAGTGATGGTGACAAGTGACATAATTAATTAATCTATGAGATTCCTCGCTGTTAATCTTGTATGGAATGAGAAACTCGTGTTTGTTGCATCCAAGCTATTTGGATAGATTCATAAATGTGTTTGTTGCATCAAGTATAATGTCCTTAATATATTGTCTCTAAGACATATATACTAATAATCTCCCACTTGGCCTAGAGCCAATCACCCATGTGTCTAACATATCAGCATGCCTTCAACATTTGGCGGCTTGGTGAGAGGGTTAACCAAGTTATCCTCTATGGGGATAAAATTTAATTCTATTTTCTTTCTTGCTATGATCCCTAGGATCAAGTTATAACACTGACATACATGCTTATTTCTGTTATTAAATCTTTATTCCTTTGCCTATGCAATTACACTAGTGCTATCGTAATACACCTTTATGAGAAAATTGGCACTCAGAACTACCCCTTGTTCTTCCAAAAACCTAGAAATTCAGACAGTCCCTTCAATGACTCTTGATGTAGCTATGTACTCAGTTTTGATCGTTGAATCTATGGTCAAGTCTTCTTAGAACTATTCGAGCTCATTGTTCCACCAAGTCCCAGACTTAATTCATATATATCGAGACTATCTCAGATTTCACAGATTCTTGCCACTTTCTTGAATTAATGTCTAAAATGTCTTTAGTATAAGTTTTAGGTTCGTCTTTTTCTGGGATCTCCATGTCATCATGTTCCTCCATGAGGAAAGTAAACTTGATGGGTAGACGACGAATCCTAGTAGACTTACTTAGTTGCATTCGTGCAAGAAATTCATTCTGATTGTGAAGAGGTTCTTCTGCGATGATCTGATCAATGCTAGGAAAATTCTCAAGAGTGACGCTTTTATACATTTCTTGAGTAGGAGATTGAACAATATCCAAATTATCCTCATTTAGTCTAATTAGAATATCTTATGTATGCAAATTATCTCTAATTATTCTCCCACTAGCTAGAAGACTATCATTTAGTGATAGACGCTCACCATGAGAATCACTAAATGCTCTCACTGATTCTTTGTCGTACATATCCCACAAAGTAACCCTTTTCACCTTCAAATTCCAACTTATCAGTAAGCATCTTCTTCACATATGCAGGGTAACCCCACATTTTGATATGTAAGAATGATGGCTTTTTTCCACACCATACCCCGTACAGTGTTCTTTCAACTGACTTTGATAAAATCTTATTCAGGATGTAGATTAAAGTTTAGAGTGCGTAACCCTAAAGAGAATTAGAAAGAGAAGAGAAACTCATCATGGACCTCACCATGTCCAATAAAGTTTGGGTCCTCCTTTCAGACACACCATTCATTTGTGGTGTTCCAGGAGGCATCCATTGTGATTGGATCCCATGCAATTTTAAATAATCCAGGAACTCATGGCTAAGGTACCCTCCTCCTTGATTTGATCGAAGAGTTTTAATACTCTTTCCAAGTTGTTTCTCTACTTTTACTTTGTGCTCCTTAAACTTCTCAAAGGCCTTAGCTTTGTATTTTATGAGATACACATATCCATACATGGGGAAGTAATCAGTAAAAGTGATGAAGTATCCAAAACTACTCCTTGCTAGAATAGGCAATGACCCACACACATCACTGTGGATCAGTTTTAGCGCTTCTTTGGCTCTTACCTTTTTCCTAGAAAATTATTTCTTTGACATTTTTTCTTTGAGACAAGATTCACAATTTCCATATGACTCAAAGTCAAATAGGATTAAGTAGTTTAACTTTCTTAATCTTGTAATTTTTTTCTCATTGGCATGACCAAGTCTACAAATGCCACAAGAAGGTGTGAATTTCCTTACTACTTTAAATTGAGTTTCTTGTCTCGCACATTAAGAAAATTATGTTCATTGTTTAACAAATATTAACCATTCAAAGGAGAAGTATTTCTCTAAATAACAACATTTAACAAGAGTAGCAACTACTATTAAAAAATGGAAAAAAACTTCAATATCTAACATCGAATAGAAATAATATTTATGGTGACAGATAGAACAAAATAACAAGGACAAATTACCCTCTAGTCCCTGGACTTAACATAATTCTCCTATCAGGTCCCTCCTTTCTCATAAATGAGTAATCAATCCCTATTTTATTTAAAAATGTTTGTCTAGGGTCCCCACCGACCAAATCATCCTCTTTTTAAAAAAAATTTCCATGTGAAATTACTATTTTACCCTTCACAAAATAACAAATTTTATATCATTTTTGTCTTTTGTGAAGGGTAGAATAGTCATTTTGCATGAAAAAATAAAAAAATGGGAACGGAAGTCAATCAGGGACTCGAGACCAATATTTTTTCAAAATACAGAGATGGCTAAATCATTTATGAGAAAGAAGGGATCCGATAGGAGAATTCAATTAAGACCAGGGACTAGAGAGTAATTTGCCCAAATAACATTTATTAAGGTCTAATTTATACTCATTGGGTAGATCTATACTATATATATCCCTATGCGCTCAACAACATCTTATGCTCCATTTCCATGCACAGGGCGATCTTACCCAATCTAATTGTCCTGCTATCTTTGAGACCCTGCAATTTTGAACAAATATGTGAGTCACATGTGGTATCTAATACCCAGTAGCCATATTTAATAGTGAACATATTTATTTCAATTGCAAACATACCTATCACGGTGCCAGAAACACCTAGTATCTTGTTCTCGGTAGCCAAAACCTTGCAATCTCTCTTCCGATGCCCCTTCAGCTTGTAGTGGAGGCACACATCCTTGTCAATCCACTCTTTCTTTTGAATACCACCATTAGGATTAAGGAACTTAGACTTAGAACTATTCTTAGTCTTATTCTTCTACTTCTTTTTGTCTTTAGATGAAGAAGAGTCCACCATGAGTATGTTCCTTTCCTTGAAAGTGGTGCTTTCAAAAGTCTTAAGTATGTTATGCAGCTCAGGCATAGTCACTTCCGTCTTATTCATATTATAGTTCATTATGAAGCTAGAATATGAATCAGGAAGTGATTGAAAGATGGTGCACACTGAGACATCATTCTCAAGGTTAATACTAGGAGTACATAATTTCTCGATGAGCCCAATCATCTTCCGCACATGTGGTGAAACCTTTCCTCCTTTAGACAACTTACACCTGAAGATCTCTCATGAGTTCATATTTCTCAGAATGAGATTTAGAAATCAAAAAGATCCTTCAAGTCTCTAGCATCTTATAGGGATTCATACTCTCATATTGCCTTTGAAACTCAGGGGTCATACCCAGCAACATAAGACATTGTGCCTGTTTAACATCATCTTGATGCCTCCTTTGAGCTTCCACATCGAATGTAGCAAATTGAAGAGAATTAGACATAAGGGTAACAAGGATTGGAGTGTCCAACACGTACTCAATCTTTCCTTGCCTTAGCACCAAACATACATTACTTTCTTTGCCTTAGCACTAAACGCACATTACGGTGCCAATCCAGAATATTTGTCCTAATCAACTTGTTCAAATCCAGCACAAATCTCAACAACGTGTTAGCCATTTCAACAAACCTAAGAAATAGAATTACAACGGGAATTAAAATACATAATTCCTATGATCAATATTCAGCAATCAAGATAAACATTGCCTTTTGTCTTATTTTATCTCTATTATTTTCATATATTCAATGACCTCATCAGAAGAATACGTATTTACATCTAATATAAATCATAATGGACTAGGATCCACATTCCTACTATTTCAATCACCTGCTTTGGCTGATGATTTTAATAGTCAAACTGGTAGGTCTCTAAACCCATTGTAACAATTACAACTCCTAGTTATCAAACCTAGTCCGGTTGATGTCCCATCATTATTTACTTGCTTTAGCTAGTGAAATAACTTAGGTGGTTTACAACCATCACACGACAACATTTACATGTCCCTATAAGAGTTTCATAAGATGTAGCCCCAAGCAAAAGACTTTGGTCTTAAATACTATGAAAGCAAAATCTCGATTTCTCTTAATTATGATGGAAGACACCATTCATTCTAAATGAAAAACCATTTTGTATTGAGGAACTTTTTTAAATCGGGGTAATTAACAATATCCATATCATACTTACTAACATCCAATTTAGTAAGTGTATGAATATTAATGAAATTTAATCCATACACAATTATCAAATAATAAATGTTCACAATACATATTTCAAATAAACATGTAATGCAACAAGATTTTTTCATGGGTAATTTCAATGTTAAAAATAATTATCTACAAGTTCCAAACTTTCGATAAATTTAACTTTGACTTCATTTCATTCGATCCAACCGAATAACCCCTTATTATCTTTTCCAAAATTCATCAAGGGTTAAATTGTAAAATTCTAAATTTTATAGTGACCGAAAGGCAATTGACCCACTAACTGGAAGTTTCAAAAATTTGTAGGGACTAATTGCAATTTCTAAGAACTACTGGTGACCAAATCAAAATTTATCCAGCGGTAGAATATTTCAGAAAATTGCAAAGACCAAATTGAAATTTCAGAATTCACAAATTTGCAAAGAGGTCCTCGTAAAATTCTAAATTTACAACCACAACCCCTAGGGTAAATTTCCAAATCAATCCCGACCACCAACCTTCGATCGCCACTCTCACAACAAAACCCAAGGTTGAGTGAGGTCGCCGGTGGTCTCAGACCTCTGGTTCTCATCATGTGCGGCCAAAATCCGGCTATGCTCATCCACGACCAAAACTCTTATCAGCCCGTACAACCACCACTCAGCCACGAGACCTTCCCGTCGTCCCTCAAGCCCGAACAACCACCTCCAAGGCGGACCGCTCAACTCCGTTCGGCATCCGCAAGCTCTAAGCAACGACAATCCGTTCGTGATTCATGATTCCCGGTGTCCAACATCCGGAGACCGATTCCGACGTCAAACAATGGGACGGCGAAGTACACTTACAGGCGATAGTCATCAGAACTTAATTGTCCTTGCCGTTGCTGGTGCTGGCGATGGACAACCGATGATCTCGAGAGGGTTTATGTTTTGGCGTTAAAGTGGATCGTGGCCTTTTAGGCTTCAAAACCCAAACCGCGACGTAAAGGTTGATGGTTAAGATTTTTTATTAAAAAATTCCCTTTGGCAATCAGAAAACCAAAACCCAGTTTTAATTGGAAGATGAATAAAATAAAACTTCTTTTGGCAGTTTACGAGACCAAAATTGCAGAAACCTAGTTTCTATTTTATTTTAACATAAATATAACCAAATTATATAATTAACACCACGAAAACATACGAAGCATGTATACTGTCATAAAATCAGCTTGACGCTCTGATACCATTGTTGGGTTTTATAAAGACGAACCTGGTTCGTCGCAGCATAAATTTTAAAATTTTTACCAACACAGAACCTGATCATGACAGTATGACATAAACGAATAGTAAGATCGTTAGAAAATCTTACAGTGTGTTGTAGATCAATCCTCTACTACGGTATCCACATAGCCTTCAATCTACGAACTCTTGACAGTTGATATTTTTTAGAAACCCTAGGAGAATTCTTGACCTAAAATAACTAGAGAAATCTTCAACCTTAGGTTGATTCAAGCTTTGCCCACTTTGCTTGTGTGTTTTCTGTTTCTCTCAACCCTAGGTCAAGAGGCATATATATAGCAAATTGACTCCCTCTCCAAATAGGAATAGGAAATATAGTTCCATTGAAATTCGATGTCACATTTTTCTTATGGACTTTTTGGGCCCAATCTATTATCTTTTTGCTATATATAATTATTTAATTAAATCCAACTTAATTCAATAACTTTAATTCTATCTAATATAATTAAATATTTCTCCATAGATTAAATATTCTTGATCAAATCAATTTTTAATCCAATCAACTTTAGTTCGTAAATTAAGACTACTTATTGTGTGACCCATAGGCCCTCACATATCAAGCACTTAGTCAAACTAACGGTCTTGGTCGAACCCTAGACAATAGACCAGACAATCTCAACATGTGAGGTACGTTGCGAGGATATTGCAACTACATGTAATGTGAAGCTCATAGTGATATGGTCCCTTTATTCGCGAATACTTGATTATGCCTTGAACATAATTAGGTGTCTATTCAATTAGCTTAATCATATTATCTCATTCTACTAATTGATCACGTTGTCACTTTTAGACACCATTCCTAAAGTGATGTGCATTGGCCAATGACTAACGATTCAATTAGCTATAAGAAGACAAGTATTCTCTCCAAGTCTATTTGAGGAATGAATCATTTTCTTGGCTCAACTACCATGCACATATACTTCGTAGTGTGCCTAACACATGTCATATCTACCCACTAAGGAGTGCAAGCATTGGTCATGGTTAAAGTCCATTACTCAATACATGTCGTGTGTATTGACCTCAAGTCAAAGGACTATTATATTGCTCCACAAACCAATATTTTCGTAGATACGTAAATAGAATACACCAAATAGTTTCTCGACTGGGTATACCAATACTCTCCAAAGTACTTGTGCATCCTTCATGAAATACCTAGTATCTCGCAGTTGTGAGAACCACTACAACCTCTAAGGATATGATGGAGATCGCACACCAATCTCCATTGCATCATCGATATCCCATTCTCGATGATCATTGATTGGGGCCATTTAAGAACTATGTCCATAGTCATTTACGATCTCACATTCTTAATGACAATACTAGTTCATGGCAACACTTACATAAATATATGCAAACAATCAAACATTATATTCATTAAATGTAATGCCAAAATAACTATTGTGATCAAGTACAATATCCTTAATATGATTGTCTCTAGGACATCTATACTAACATGATCACCATTATATGTATTTCAACAAAGTCATAGTAATCTAAGCATTGGATATATTCAACTTTTTTTGGCTATATATGCATGAGCCGTACACCAAATTGTTAGAAATGATTACTACATGTCCGAATGCTAGAAATAAACTTTGCATAGATAAATAGCTATATGTTAGAAGTAAAAAATTTGACGATTATTTGGTACTACGACCATAACTATGATAATTTAGTAAAGGATTAATTTGGTTCGCTGAGTGTTCGTTCATGCCCTCTTGCCTTCGAACCATTTCTCGAGGAGAGCTAGTTTAATATGGTGTATTAGGGGCACGACATGGGACCTTTCTACATGATTTTTTACAGTTCGGATTCAATGAGGATTAGTGTTAGCCCCATAGCCGTCTCCATGATGAAGACTAAACAGTAGCATTTTTACTATACGGATATAATTAGCATGTAGTAATTAATTACAATCCTAAAAAATAGAAACTATAGGTATGGAAAACTATGTAACTCCTAAAATCATGCTAAAAAATTAATAACTGCCAAAATATTCAAAATTTAAATCCTTGAAAATTTACCTTGCCAGAACCCATCATTCGCCAAAACTTGCCTTTGCCAAAACTCATCGTCCACTTCTTTTCAAAATCATTGATACAAAATATTCACACTCATTGGTGCCAATATTCACAATTAATGGTACCAATATTAACGTTATTGGGTACCAATATTCACAACTGGTAGTACCAATATTCACAACCAGTGGTACCATTATTAGCATTACTAGATACCAATATTCATAACTAGGAAATCGTAACTGATCGGTGGACAAATGAGCGCAAGTAGAGAGCGCGACCGGGGAGACGGGTCAAGAAGATAGCACGGCCAGGCGACGGGCCAAAAAGATAGAACGGCCGAAGAGAGTAGAGAGTAGTGCCAGGATGGATGAGTAGTGATAAAAGGAGGAGCGACAGGGTTTGACAATAGGCAACGAGGCAATAATGGGATATAGAGGGACGGCGACAACGAGTTAGGGCTGAGAAAATTTTTGAATAAAAAAGAAGCAGAAGAGACACAGAAAAAAAATACAAAATTTAAATTAAATATAGATTGATAAAATTTTGGGATAATATTTAATTTTTTTTCAAAAAGTTAAGATTTGATAAGGAAAATAAAGATAATTAGGGATATAGTTTATTAGTCTAATACCAAAATTATCCTAAAAAATAAACAACCGTTAGATTAAAATTTTAAGTGTAAAATTTTCATCTAATGGTCTAGAAATAATTCCTATGGTGGAGATTACTTTTTAGACATCCCCACGGAATCCTAATTCGGTTTTTTTAATCTAGCTCAAGTTTTCAAACTTACTAACAATGTGAAATGAGGAGCCGTTTCAGATGCAATTAACACTTAGTTTATGGTTTCACAGAAGGTAAGGAATATTTTATTTAATTTGTATGATGAATTAATCATCGGTGTGATGCGTTTCTCTTTGGCCATATTTTTCGTTGGCCGTCAGATGTATGATTCTTCATGCTCGGATATGGAAAGTGCAACTTATTGAGATAGTATAACCAAATTCCATATATCCTCTCCATATTTGTCTTATATTGGACTATATTTCCCTTCATAGTTTGATTTCTTCTGCATTAATGCAAATTTAGATTATCTAAAAAGTGTTTCATTAGATAGTGAAAAAGCAAATGAAGATCTAACGTTATTAGTAAAGCATATATTTTTTGTAGTTAAGTAAATTTAAAAAAATATCCATGTTGCACAAAAGATACAAACCCTCCACTGATTTTGGACTCAAAAGTTGAAGTTACTTCTAACTTCTGTCTAGTTAGAAAATTAAAAAATCTACCGATGAATACAGAGACTATTATAAAAAAAATTCGGGGAATGAATATCAAAATACCTTAAATAAGTTCCCATGTAAAACATGAGCGAAAATTGTCATATTAAAACATACCTGTCAACTATAAACAAAAATATAATGATATTTCCAAACGTTAGATATGGCAATAGCCCAAAATCATCTTATATATTGGATCTGTCTTTCCGATAAAAAATCAACAACCCCTAAAACCATTAGATAGTGAAAAAGAAAATAAGATTTCAATTATAAAAGAATGGAAGGAAAGAAAACTAAGGGAAAGCAGAAGATCGAATTGAAACTCATTGAAAGTTTGGAAGACAAGTTCGTCACATTTTCGAAGCGCAGATCGGGTATCAATAAGAAGGCAAGTGAACTTGTCACTCTCACTGGCGCGGAAATTGCATTTGTGGTATTTTCTCCCGCGGGTAAGCAATGATTGAACCTCATTTAAGAACAAATCTTTAAATTTAACCCTCTTTTAATTATAAATTAGTTATAAAGTTTTATTATTTAACATATTTGTCACTATTAATCTTTAAATTCGTTATTCACAAAATACTTCCCCTGCTTTTTATTATACCATTGAAGGTAAGCCCTACTCCTTTGGTCATCCATCTGTGGAAAGTGTTGTTAGACGTTACCTAGGGCAAGAAGAGCAAGGCCCCAAGGATGGCTCGGAGCAAATCGTTGAGGCACATCGGCAAATTAAAATCAATGATTTGAATAACTACCAAAACAAGTTGATCCAAAAGCTAGACGGTGATAACAAAAAGATGAGGGAGCTAAAGATGAGCGTAGATGCTGCCAATGAGGAGCGTGTTGAGGCCTGGTGGGAGACACCCATCGAAGATCTCAGCTTTGGCGACCTTGCAGACGTCAACGATGCCTACAAAGATACATTTGCTACGATATATGGCATGATTCAGGAGAAGAAGAATGTAGGTGGCGCTTCTAACTCATCAGTGCATCTCGACTCTAATCCTAAACCCCCGCCTTTCGGGTCTTTGTTTGAAGTTGGGAGTGGAAGTGGAGGTGGTGGTCCCTCGTTTGAAGGTGCTACCGAAAGTAGAGGTGGGGGTCCTCCGTTTGAAGCGACCGCCAGAAGTGGAGGTGATGGTTCTTCATTACGTGGCCCTTCTCCTAATGATGTCGGTCATCAATAGGGTACCTTTTAGATGTTTGAACTCGTTTATGATTCTAATTATAATGGTGTAAGATTTGCAAAAGCCTCGAAAAGGACTTTGTGTTTTTCTCTTTTTTAATTTCGATGTAACACAATGGATTTTATGAAAATAAGAAATGCAAAATGTAATATATTTGGTAAGAATATCTTTGGTTTATCATAATTAATATGGGAAATAATTAATAATAATAAATGTTAGATTTGGTATGTTCGAAACATAGTTTTAAAAAATATGGTACGACCGACAATCTGACCGATTGGACCACAAATCATTCACTAAAGCAGTATGCTTTTAGAGACAAAAATGAGAAGTTGTTGGACCGCAAAATTTCGATCAGACTGGACGATTTTTGCTCTACTACTGACCAAAATTCGACAGTTCGTCCAGAATTTGGTGATTCTAAACTTTTTACTTCTTTGAAATCAAATTTTCAGTCTTCTCTATTCCACAAATCCTCAAAATTTTGGCCCAACACTCAGTTGCAAATCAATTATGGTTGAAAGGAAGAACAAACAAAAGATGTACACCTATAATTACAAGATGAAATGAAGGTATTGATTCCACCACTTATGAGGTTGATAGATATTTTCCAATTTTATACTAGATTTTTGCTATTTTTTCAATTTTGTATTTGGTTTGAATTTTGTTCGTAATACATTATTTAAGTCCAAAAACTAATGTTCTAATATGAAAAGGGTTGTGCACTCTTAAATTTCCCTAATAATTTATCCGTAATTGAAATGGTGAGAAGGGACATAATTAATTCATCTAGGGGATTGCTCCCTATTAATCATGTTTGGAAGAGCTCATGTTTGGAATGAAAAACTCATGTTTATTGCATCCGAGTTGTTTGTGGAAGGTTCATAAATACGTTTCTTGAACACATGTTTTGTCACGATCCACAATCAGGTTGGTAACCGATACTAAATTCCATGATAAAAATCTGCACGTGTAATTTAGCAAGCCTCAAAACATAATCTCACATTAAACAAACATAGAACCATGTTATATAAACAAGCCTCACAAAAATATAATATGTGCAAAGATGATATATGAACTATCAATAAAAATCTAAATAAGTTTCCATAAAATAAAAAATTCAAAATTAGACACATAAACCAAGATTCAGCCTCTGAAAATCTCTACTGAACTTCTATGCCCGAGTACAAAGGATGATATTGTCTGGAGAGGATCGAGAAGATGAAAAAAGTGCACATCGAGATGATGCGTTACATTGAATAGGAGAATAAGTTTCAAAGGATGATGAAGCAAGCCACCGAGGGGTCAAGCAGTGAAGAGGATAGGCTGTGGTGGCAGATTCTGACCCTTGAACTTAATCATCAACAACTTGCGGATGCGAAGTACAGACTTGGAGAGATATATATGCTTTGTGGAACAGATGAATACGGCCAACATCTCGCAATTGATAGATTAATATTATTTGATATCTTTATTCACCACACATATTTTTTTTGGATTTTATATATCGTGATAACTTGGGAGCATAATTTGGGAAAGACTTGTTTTAATAATCAAGTGGGTGTCACTTGTTACTGAGGTTAGTTCTCATGTTGTATTGACATGTTTCATTAATCTTCTTCACTTGTACCCCAACAAAGAAACAAGCAATCATATGCTTAATTATTTTGACAATTGCTTTATTCACTGTGTGCTTATTTAATGTGCTCTATTTAACTGAAATGAATTATTTTTGGTGTAACCACAACCGCCCGTTATGTATCAATCTAAATGCTCCATTATGTCGTATACTTCATCCTTTGCCATTTATGTTTGGAAAAAATGATGATGATGTACACAAACAAAAAAGGATTCTCATCATCAGGAAATTTCCAAATATTTCAGAACACAAGAAACACCATGTTTAGAAGGTGGAAATGGGCAACCTTATTTCGTGTCATCTATGTTACCAGAATCAAAATAGCATGGAAAAATAGAAAACGTGTAGATGACTTATGGGCTAGAGGAAATAATGAGATGAGATTACTCTCCCTCTGTGTATATATTTCAAGAAATCTGCCTAGATTGTAAAACTTTTATTTCATGAAAATGGTTACAATAGTCTAAACATAAATGTGGTTAAACTACTTAATCAGATTTCTAGCATTTCTTAAAATTTTTATAATTAGGCCTTAAAAAATGGGTTATTTTTTCCTGTCACTTTTGTTTTATTTATAAAGAATAATTAATAAGAGCAGACAAGCCCAATTCTTGGCCCAATGGATTTATAGAACAAATCGATTAACATTTTACACAATTATTTACATAATCCAATTATTATTGACCATAAAAATAAATGTTGGTAATCAAGATAAAAAAATGGACACCAGAAATTATAGTTTGGTTATGTCACACATTAATAAATTTAATATTTTTAGTTTATTTCTCAATGAAAATAATTTTTTAACTTCAAATTCACACATACTCAAGAATATAGCCTTATATGTTTGCTCTCCGTGAAAAATAATGACCGAATGGCAATATTATCTCAATAGAACACTTCACTTTTGATATAGAGAGATAAATTAACATTTTCTTCCTTTGTCAAAAGTCATAATAGGAGAAGGCCAATATATTCTTAATAAAAAAAATTAAATCAAAACATTTTTAATGGAAAGAAATAAATGTTTTTTTAATGGAGAGGTGTAAAATTGATAAATAAAAATACCTAACCGAGGTAGAAAAGGAAGTTATGGTGGTGATGAATTGTAAAAGAGATGCTAAAAATATTTACAAGTTAGTGGGGACACTGTTGTAGATGGAGTCACATTTTTGTGTTCCGATAGAAAGAAGAAGAGCTCAAATCATGTGACGTTGATTCACATTAGAGAGAAAAATCTCAACATGAATACTTTGAACAAAATTAGGATTCACAAAGACATGTATAGCAAATTATAGTTGTTTTATGGAGACATGATTGATAGGGAGTTATGGTTATCTCGCAGAAATTTTGTTAGCTTAGCCATGCTATGGTTGTCTAATGGGACATACAAGTCAAAGATGTATGTTAAGTTTTGCATCGGACATGCAAAATTGTTGGTGACATCACGCATGGATTAGGTTTCTTGCTCAAGGCTGAACAATGGTCTTCGAATCATGTTGAGAGTTTTACTAAGTGAAAAAAGATTACTCGTTGTATACTATGGTAAGTGGCATTGGTTTGAGACAAGAAGGTCTAGGGGAGAAGCGATTAGAGAATGCGGAGCATGAGACTGACGAAATAACAGAGAGTGCGTTAATTGGTCACAAGGTTGTTTCTATATGTGAGCTGGCTAGTTAGGGTCAATGGAAATTAGAGAGAATAGACCAAGTAAACTCGAAAACTCGAGCTTAGAATCTGACTCCAAGTGATTGAACAAAAAGATGTGAGAAAGTTGAGATGGCCTTATTTATGATGGCGATTATCTACGATTCGTGGTATGGGGTGGAGTCTTTGTCAAGGTAGAGTTTGTTAAAGTTCGGATAGAAGTTTATGATTTCTAGCATGGGATGATTTTTTTGCCAATGTGAAGATTATTGAGTGGTGATGAGAAGAGGTAGGCTAGAGCTTACTGGCCACCCAGCAACCATGGGGCCGAGTTAATTTCGGGAAGCCACCGCTTGTTGGGTGTTGCTACGATGATTTTTTCTAATTTGTTCGAGACTCATTTTAAACTTTTCATTCGACCTATATAATTTTAAATAGACCTTAAGTGTTGTATATTATAGGGAAAAGTACAAAAAAGTACCCCGTGATTTCACCGATTATCACTTGAGTACCAAGTGGTTTTTGAACCGTAAAATTGGTCCAACTTATTCTAATTTTCATCAATCGGAAGTCCATTGACCCAGTTCACAATTTTTTATAAAATGCTACATTTTGTTGTCCAAGTGGACTGCCACCTTGCATTTATTTGGATTAATCACAGGTAATATGGCAATCTGATAAATTACAAATTTGGTACCAGATTTGTTAATAATATTCAAAAACTCCCCATCTTCTCCTTCTCAATCTTCCTCTCCTCCCCTCTTCCTCTCTCTCTCTCTCGGTCTCCTCTCTCTGTGTATCTCCTCTACCCGCTTCAAGACTTGACCTTGGAGGACGTCATAAACCCCTACCCAAAGCACCTCCTCTCCTCCTCCACCAACAAACCCTCTTTTTCACCATCTCCCAATTCAAGCTCTACTCCAACACCATCGTGGGCCTCATGGGCCTGCCAACACCATGGCTCACCTTCTTATCAAACACCAAGCCCTTCACAAGCTCTGTGTTGTCCACTGTCTCACCCAGCTTCTTCATGATTTTAATGGCCCTAAGATCAACCAAATCCTACTTAGCCAGGTCCACTACAGAGAGTACTGGCTCACGAGCTTGCTGTTTAGGGACGTGCTCGCCGACTTTAGGAGTGACTCTCTGTTAGTGAGCTTGATGGGGATGGTGTTATGACTGTCACTAACTTTGTCTTGGTTACAACTATTTGGTCCGACCTTTAGTTATTTTACGTTGACTGGTTCTCATACAATGTAGTTAAATTCGTCGACCTTTGGGTAGTTTTGTGTTAGTCGGTTATAAAACCATATTGTTCAACTCGTCGACCTTTGGAAGAATAAGTATAACTATTTTGTGTGAGCTCCGATTTAGATGTTTCCAATTCGTATATGTCCGTAACACACTTATGTAGAACTTTGTGGATATGAGTTTTATGATTTGAGGTCGAGTTTTGGAGTTTTGAGTGGATTACGGTCGGTTTATGAACGATAGGCTTAGTTCGTCAACTTTTGGTAGAAAAATCATAACTCTCTCATACAAACTCTGAATCGAGCAATTCCAAGACGAACAGATCCGTAAGACCTAAATCTATAACCTTTTATTGGGATGCATATTTTAGAAATGAAACCCACGGGCGTGATTTTTAAAAGCCACGGGCGTGGTTTTTCTCGCTCTTGAATTGGCCAACCCGTGCACACTTTAATTCAAAAATCCATAACTTCCTCATACGACCTCTGATTTGAGTGATTCTAGTTTGAGGATGTTTGTAACATCTAGAACTACAACTTGGTTAAGAAATGTTTGACATTTGAGAACTTATTTGATAGGATCATGGGAAAGATCTTAGGTGCTTGTTTTAGGTATGATCCTTGTCAGAATTGGAAGATTTTATGAAGTGGTGAACTATAAAACTTTTATGGATTGAGACATGATTTAAGGACTTGTTAGGACTTGAGCAGAAGTTTAGGTATGACTTTGAAAGATTTAAGAAGTTAAGGACCAAAAGAGGAAAAGACCAACTTTATTATGTAAAGGCTTGGATTAAAATATGTTGGGTGTCTTGGGTGGAGTGTGTAGACATCCATTTGAGAGAAAAAGAGAGAGAGAGAGAGAGAGAGAAAGAGAGAGGAGGAGGTGGAAAATGTGGAGAAGAAGGGAAGGAGAAAGAGAAGAAGCTTTCCTTTGATTTGTAACTTGGTAAGTTGATTTTAGACTTAAGTTTATTAGAATTAAGTATAGATTTATTCAATACCTTGAATTAGATGTAAACTTGAAAGGATGTGAACAACTTTGTGGATTTGGATGTTGGAGGTTGAGATTATTTAAGGATATGAAAGGAAGATATGAGAAATTTTGATGATAAGCTAAGCTTTGAGGGCGTGTTTGAGGACCTTTGTAAAGTTTTGAAGATTTTGTTGAAAGAATCCAAAATTTGGGACTTTTGTGATGTTATTCCCATTTTCCTTATGTTTAGAGAGATTATGTTTGATAGAGAGTTATTGTGTATATTTTGGAGAATTTTTAGTATGACCTTGTTGAAGAGTATATGTGGCTAATGAGGTTTGGTTGATGTTATGAGAATGGTGTGTAATAAGTTAGACTTTGGTGATGGATTTGAAGACCTTTATGCATATTTTAGAGAACTTGTGAAGGAGTTTGATATTTAGGACTTAGGTATGATTTCTGTCATTTTCTTTTTGTTGAGAGGATGATATTTGATAGAAGGTTATTATTATTGTTTAGTTGATCACACCTTGGTATTCGAGAAATGTGGATCGTGAAGTGGTATGTGAAAACTTTTTGGAACATTTGGAGAATTTGGATTAAGGTAGGGTGATATTATCTCTAACCTCTGTTTTGGCTAACATTATTTGTTATAAACTTGTGACTTTGCTTTGATATGATGATTATGAGGTTATTTGATGGATTGTGAATGTGAGTCTTTGATTTGTGTGCTTTTCTGATTTTTGGTTTATGCATGGTTTTGAAAATCATGAGTCTTTGGTTTATGAAGTTATAATTTGAAATTATGAATTTATTTATGGAATATGTGAGTCAATTTGTGAGATGGCACACGATGGGGTCTACCCGTGCCAACCAGGGATGTTGGTATATGTGCACATGTTTTGGGGATACATTGGATTTGGTATGATTATGATATGGCCGACAGAGTTTGATTATGAAAGCGCTATAAGTTATAGTATCCCAGTGTTATGAGAGGGAGTAACACATTCTAGACCTATCCGAAGTCCATCCATTTATTTGGCATTTGTGACTCTAAGTTCAGGCCAGAATATGTCTATGTGTATGATTTATGAATATGATATGACATTTGCGATGCCATATTCGGATCGGAATGTGCCTATGTGTATGATTATGAATTCGTCTTTATTTACGAATGAATTACTTGTGATGTGCTAAATGTTAATTTGGAACATTTGTCTATGCATGAATTTGTGTCCATGTATGTGGTTGGTTAGTTAATTATAGGTTAGTTTTAATATCCTCTACTAAGTACTTCCAAGTACTTACCCCCTCCTCCACAGGTGACGAAAGTTAAAGATCGTGATGTCTGGAGAGTCTTTGTTGTTTATACATTTGAGATCATCATCTACTTCTCGGGTTGCTAGAAGTCTCCAGATAGTATTTCTCTTTTGTGATCTAGTAGAGTCGCTCCATTGTACATATTATAAATTCTGGATTTGTATGACTTATAGAATTATGCAAGGATAATTGTAAGTATTATGTATGAGAATATTTGAATCATATATGTAATATATTTACATATTTATGTATAAAAGTACTTTCGCATATATATTAATGATTACGCTTTCGCACTATGATATTTGTGTGTATGTATGAGACTGGTTAAGTAGCAGCTCATTGGTTTAGGTGAGTGTGATCTAGTGCCATGTCGGCGACCCAGATTTGGGTCGTGATAGAGTTGGTATCAGAGCTCTAGGTATACAGAGCTATAAGTTTATCAGAGCTATAGGTTTTCAGAGCTCTAAATCTGACGAACTTAAGTTGTGTTTTACTTATGTGTTATGTATAATGGAGCATAGCATTTGTCATGTCTTTGTCCTCCTCTATGTGTCAGTTCTTTGGTGTGTGATGCGTCCCAAACGTGGATCTAAATTACGTGCAAGAATGACATGATTGCACAAGTAATATTATGATAAGTAGGATCGTCTCTACAGGGAATTGAAATGGAAAATTGTTCGTTAAGTACTGGATGATGTGTTCCTAGATCTTAAGCTAAGCAAATGGATCGTTGAGTTGATGATCTAACACTATTACTACTAATAATATCGCAAAAAGTCTCAAGGTTGTCAATCTTAATCTTTTAACGATACTTCTATACTACAAACTCAATATCGTTATGAGCCTAAGTTTGTCAGGCCTAGATTCAATAACAATATCCAAATGAAGTTGATAAATGTATGAAAGCTATGATCTAAACCAAGTTGTCATCCTTGATCATCGAATAAGCATTCATTAGATCTAGCATAAATAAGAACTTCAAGAATGGAAATAACTTATAATCAACGGAAATGAAAGTATCTTGATGATATCAAATCCAAATTTTGTTTTCAATATTCTCAAGAACAATATCCAAAAAACACAAAATAAAATCTAACAAATCCAATCTAGAACTTGGAGGTTTCTTAGTCTAAGCTCTCTTGATCTTCTTCTTTTTCTCCCCAAGTTTTTCTCTATTGCCTTCCTACTCCCCTCCTTGTCCTCTGCCAAAAGTTGTGGGCCAACATACTTTAGACCAAGCTAAATGGGAAGTTAGGTGAACAATTCTTCTTGTCCCCTGCCGAAGGCTAGCATACGTTAGGAAGCTAGCATACGCTGGGGTTGCATTCTGCCCTTTTCTTCTCCTTCTCTTCTTCTGGCTCAGACGAGGCCAGCATACGCTGGGGTCAGCTATTGCTCCTTTTCTTCTCTTTCTTGCTTCTCCTCCTTAAACTAGCCTAGCAAACGCTAGGTGGCCAGCGTTTGCTGGCCTTGCATTCTGTCATTTTCTCTTGTCTTGCCTTCAAGCTTCTACTTGTTGCCCAACTCATCGCACATGACCTCCGATCTTTGCTCTGACTCCTCGAATGCTCCTAAACACCGACAAAACACACAAAAACAATAGACAATCTTCTCCTTGACCAAACAAACATAATGAAACAAAAAGTAAACAAGACTTGACTTAACATCTCCTAAAACATGACGAAACATGACAAACTAAAGCTAAACGAATGCATGTTCACACATGCATCACACCCCTACACTTACTTCTTTGCTTGCCCTCAAGCAAAGTGCATCAGAAAACCAACAAATGGTGCCATCAGAATTCAAACATTCATCACAAAATCATCCCCACAATCACACACATCACACCCTTGAGCATTATGAATACAAAATACATAGGCAATTATACCGTCAATCATTTAATCAAGTTTTCACACTTGGTGTTCCAAACTAGAGAGTTAACCACTCATAGGATAGGATAAATTTAAACTCACAAGTGTATGGTGGTCAACTATCCTACTCTCGTGTGCACGTTCAAGGTCTAAGAATGTTAAAAATCATACCAAAACACACTCGAAACAAAATAGATCATGCCATAGGAGAGATTTTTGTTGGGTTGTAATAGGGTTAAAGGTAAAGGTGGGAAGATAAAAGTATAGCGGTGATGGCTAAACCACCTAATCTGAGGGTTATATAGAAAGCTAACTCTCGACTATACTATACATCTCACCTTATCGTACTTATTCTCTCAACCCAAATTACCCATATCCTAAAGAACCAAAAATGCGGGATAAGTCGCTTACTTTTTACTTGTGCCTTTTTCTTTCCAACTTTCCACTTTTCCTTTGATTTCTTCTTTTCACTTTTCTCACTTTCCACAAGAGAATTTCTTTTTTCTTTTCTTGTTTTTCTTTTTTTATTCTTGTTTCTCTTTTTTTTCTTTTCTAACCCAATTCCGCACTGTTACTTAGCAACTTATCCCGATTCTTGGTCATTAGCCTCAATTTTATCCTTTTTCATCCCAATGTATGTACAAGAAATCCCCCCCAAAGCTATACTACTAGATGAACCCTTACAAAGTATTTCCCAATGTATCCTAATCCCTCGGACTAAGTAGTTAAAGGTAGGTGGGGTGATGAAATTTGGCTCATATTATAGGTTCTAGCTAGTAATTCAACAAATAAGCTTAGGCTCAATGGGGTTTTGCAATGGATAATAACAGGTTTTTGGCTCTAAGGCTCTAGGCTTATGACAAAATGGTCCTCGGCACTCTCTACCTCATTGAGTTATGCTAAGTAATCTTCTAACACTCTCATTGCTCAAACTATGCACACACCTTATGATTAAAATGAGAATGGGTTATCCTCACCATCGGCTCAAAAATCTTACAATGTCACTCGTTAATTCTCTAGTCTAGTCTACCGGGTGTAACGACTAGCCTAAATGATCGAAGATATAATTGCTTATATCTTAAAATTCACTTTGCTCAAGAGTGTTGAATGCATGATATGGAATTTTTCCTATAACAAAAAGTTCAAAATTTCTGAGGAATTTTCATCATTTGCAAAAGACTCTAACACACTTCATTCAAAAACACAAAGCACACACAATATAGACTCGATCACATGCATAAAACAAAATAACAAAAGGCACAGGCACAGCAAGATCAACACAAATAACATAACATAAAACACACACAATGCACCCCCACACTTAAAAGACACATTGTCCTCAATGTGTGAAGAAAAACATGCATAACAAAAGATGAAAACAAATATAAGAAAAACAACGATAACAAGACAATAAAAAAAACAAAAACTAAACAAGAATAAGGAGAAGAAGAAGCCTGTGATCACTGGTCCGGTGGTGGTTAGAGGTGATTTTGGAGCCATTCCCATTAAGCACGGTTGTAAGCCTGATCCTCCTGATATTGCTGCCAGCGATCTGCCTGGTTAGCTGCATTGCTCCGCACTTCGATCTCCAGATCACTAATTCGCTGGGCAAGGTTGTTGATATCCACTTGTTGCTCTGAAACTTGGACATTTTCCTCTACTTATATGCGGTTCCGAACACCTTGACATTCTGCATACGGGATGACCGCGTATCTCAGGTTGTTGTACTGAATATGTCCGATCTTTAACATCAGGTGCCATTTCACCAGCTGGTCTCGATCAATGCTTGATGGTCGTAGCACGCTTGCTGGAGCTGGTGGATCGTCTACAAAATTGCAAATAAGCACAGCAACTATATGGCCAAGCCCTAGCCACGTTGGGTTAGTCAATTGCAAAGTGCATTTAATCACATCAATAATCAATGCAAATGTGTCAAACAGGCATTTGTACCGGGCACAGGTTAAAGCATACAGTTGTGGCCTTGTAATCTTACTGCTTTCATATTGGCCACTAAATCAAGCAGCCATAAAACGGTGCATAACACACCAGTGGAGTTCCCTAATAAGAATGGCGGGTGACTGTGTCCTATAGCAAGGCAAACCCATTAAGGCTTGCCATGCACTATGTGCTGCAGCATTAGTGTCAAAATCAAAATGCCCTCCCCCGCGCTTAATTCCTATCAGGTCATGTAATAAATCTACATCTACTGTCATGACTTTATCATGTATGCGGGCAGTAAATGAAGAATTGTTCTCAGCAACAACCACGGTGCAAAAAAACTCTATGATAGCAGTAGTATTAATTATTATGGACATGTCAGCAAAGAAATGCCATCATATTTTGTCAATGGCCTCACGAAGTTCATCCCCACATCCAGCATATCCCATTTCAGTAAAATCTATCGTTTGATAAATTATAAATTTGCAATTCTTAAACTTGAGATATCTCTCACCCTCCCACTCTTCATGTATATGAAAAGATGCTTTGTACCTTTGGGTGAGGTCGACTAGATGCGAGCTTTGTCCTGGCTCTATTGCACCTTGATGACGCTTGGCTGTAGGAGTCTTGCCCATGTTAAATTGGTTAGATCAAATCGAAGGCCTCTACAAGGGGAGCAAAACCCAATCGTTAGATCGTGATTTCGTTGTCAGATGAAGTCAGAATCTATAAAACAAATTTAGATTAGGGTGTTTTCTCTTTTTGGATGGAGTTTGGAGAATTTGAAAGAAAGGATAAGTGAGGGAGAAAGAAGGGGAAGTCGGGGTTTTAGCCCTGATTTTCCAAGGGCCAGCGTATGCTGCCAGCGTACGCTGGGGTTAGCTTCTGCCCGATTGTGTATTTTTCTCCCAAACATGGCCAGTGTACGCTGTCTACCAGTGTACGTTGGGGTATGATTCTGCCCTTTTTATGTTTTTCTCTCGAATAAGCTGTTATTTGTAGAATTAATAGAATGACATATTTTTCGAGGGTAACAATATATACATTCCTTTTGAAACCCACAAACTCAGGGAAACTCAGACGAGTGACTCAAAATTTAGAAAGATTTGAGTGAAAAAGAAAGATATAGTTCTAAGTTAACGTTATTAGCTTTATGGTCAGGACCAATTACTGAGGACCTAGGTCTTCGAGTTCCACCTGTGATTTATGTAAATCAATATGATAGGTCAGGTTTTCCTCCAAGTGTTCTTTGTTCACTTCAGGGACCAACTTAGTGTCATCACTTCGCATTTGAACTCTTGGTAGTTGCTCCACCTGCTTACGAGTAGGATATGCAGATATAATATTAGGCAGTTCAATATCTCTACTAAAGCAAGTGTACCTCAAGTGTCCTGGTGGTGGTTCACACTCCAATTTTGGTGACAAGATAGTATGTGGATTCAACCTGGGCCACGGTATATTGCTTGGCTCAAATGATATTTGTTCTTCAATATCGGGATCTTCCATATCCTTTGCAATTTCTTGCACCGCCGTTTGTTGACTTATGTCATGCTTCTCTTTATTATGTTGAGTTGCCAGTTCATCAATGACATTGATTTTGTGGCAATCACCTTTCATAGTAGGGTGCTTAGCTGCCTCGAACATGTTGAGAATGACCTCATCATCACGAATCTTGAACCGCAAATCTCCCTTTTCCACATCAATGATTGTCTTCCCAGTGGCCAGGAATGGACGACCAATGAGGAGTGGCATATCACGATCTTCTTCCATTTCAATGACAATGAAGTCGACTGGAAAGATTAAGGTGTCTGCCTTGACTAGCACATTCTCCACAATCCCCATTGGCATAACCATTGATCTATCTGCAAGCTGAAGGACTATTGATGCTGGTTGAATATCTCCTAATCCAAGCTTTTCAAATATTGAAAATCGCATGAGGTTAATGCTGGAACCAAAATTGATCAATGCCTTCTCGAATATTTGACCTCCAATAGTGCACGGAATGATAAAGCTATCGGGATCCTTCATTTTCTGAGGAAGATCATGATTCAACACCTCACTGCATTCTCTAGTTAATGGGATAACCTTCAAATCATCAATATTCTTCTTCTTGGAAATAAACTCCTTGATCCATCTTCGGTAAGTAGGCATCTGCTCTAATGCATCAAAGAGTGGGATATTGATATGGAGGCTTTTGAAAAGCTCTAGGAATTTCTAGTAGCTCGTGTGTGAAACTTGCTTGATCAATCTTTGAGGGAATGATGGTGGAGGATACGTTCTTTCCTCTTTCTTCTCAGGTTGCCTCCTTTCTTCTTTTCCTCCAGAATGTGAGCCCAGCGTACGTTGGGTATCCAGCATCTGCTAGCCTTGGCTACTGCCCAAATAGTCTTCTTTCTCGGACATGCCTAGCGTATGCTGGTTGGCTAGTGGACGCTGGGGTTCACGGTTGTACCTCTCAGCTATTGGCTTGATTACTTCCTCAGATGACTTATCTTCTCCTCCAATGATAGGAGTTACTTGTAGCTCGTCTTCCTCCTCTGCAACTGTCTTCTATGGTAGAGGATTTACTTGAGTCTTTACCATATTCTTCCCCAAGTCTAAACCACTTCTCATTGTGATTGCCTTGCAATGCTCTTGTTTGGTGGGAGGAGCTTCGATGTTGCTTGGAAGAGTGCCAGGTGGTCTTGCATTAAGTTGTGTTGCCAGCTGGCTGATTTGCACTTCAATATTACGAATGGTTGCTTCATGACTTAACACTTGCTTGCACAACTCATCCTCTCCTCGACAATCTTGCGGTGGTGGTCCTTGCTGCTACCACCTTTGTTGATATGGTTGAAATTGTTGATGTGGAGGGCCTTGTACATTCCCACCTCTGTAAGGTGGTCTTGGATGTTAAGGTACCTACTGTCCTGCATTATTTTTCCACAAAAAAATTAGGTGGTTTCTCCAACCCGGGTTATACGTACTGGAATATGGATCATTATTCCTATTAGTATTACCCACAAAATTGATAGGCTCAGCAATTAATGAACAACTATCAGTGCTATGTGCTCCAGTACAAATTTCGCAAACCTCAGAGGATGATGTTGCTTGTAATGACATTGATCCTTGCACTAATTGCATAAGTTTTGCTACTTGTGCTTTCAAAGCATTTAATTCATCATTGTCTTGTATACTAGCAACTCTTCTTCTCTCGGTTCGATCCCCCCAATCATGGTTGTTAGTGGCTATTGCTTTAATGATTTCTAGACCATCCGCTTCTGATTTGTTTGTCAAATTACCTCCAGCTGCTGCATCTAGGTTGACTCAAATTTGTGGTTCACAACTATTATAAAACGTTTGGATGAGCATCCATTCAGGTAGTGATGGTGTGGACACTCGCGAAGTAGCCTCTTGAAGCGATGCCAAGCCTCGTGCAATGATTCACCACCTAGCTACTTAAATTGAGAAATCTTATTACCAAGTTGGGTGGTTTTACCTAGAGGGTAATGCTTTTCCAAGAACTTGTCGGCAAGCTCATCCCATGTTATGAAATTTCCGACTGGAAATGAATCTACCCACTCTCTAGCATCATCTTTCAAGCTATACTTGAACAGTCGAAGCTTAATGGCATCCGGTGAGACACCATTGTACTTTACTATCGAGCAATGATCCTCGAACTTCTGGATGTGCTTTGCTGGGTTTTCTAAGGGATAACCTCCGAATTGGTCTTTTTCAACCATTGAAATAAGGTTGCTATTAATCTCAAAATTATTTGCCTCCACGGTTGGATACTCTATACTTGACCGAAGATCGGCAAGTCTCGGGTATGACTTGTGTCTCATGGCGGCAGGAATATTTACTACTTGTCGATCGCTCATCTCTTCTATATGTAAATTTCTTCTCCTCATTCGTCGAATAGTTCGTTCAATCTCTGAATCTTGCTCAAGAAGAGGTTGGTTCTTATGACGAGTATTTGGCATTCACCTCTTGTACTTGTATGGTACTATAACACTCAATAGAGAGGATCAAATACCACAAGTAACAATCAAAATGTAACAAAGCTTAGTCTCAAAATAAAAAACACTAATTCCAATGTTAACGAAACCAACTTCAAAATCATAATTCCCCGACAACGGCGCCAAAAACTTAATGCGTCCCAAATGTGGATCCAAATTACGTGCAAGAATTACACGATCGCACAAGTAATATTATGAATCATCTCCACAGGGAATTGAAATGGAAAATTGTTCGTTAAGTACTGGATGATGTGTTCCTAGATCTTAAGCTCAGCGAATGGATCGTTGGGTTGATGATTTAACACTATTACTACCAATAATATCGCAAAAATCTCAAGGTTGTCAATCTCAATCTTTTAACGATACTTCTATACTACAAACTCAATATCGTTATGAGCCTAAGTTTGTCAGGTCTAGATTCAATAACAATATCCAAATGAAATTGATAAACGTATGAAAGCTATGATCTAAACCAAGTTGTCATCCTTGATCATCGAATAAGCATTCATTGGATCTAGCATAAATAAGAACCTCAAGAATGGAAATAACTTATAATCAAAGGAAATGAAAGTAGCTTGATGATATCAAATCCAAATGTTGTTTTCAATATTCTCAAGAACAATATCCAAAAAACACAAAATAAAGTCTAACAAATCCAATCTAGAACTTGGAAGTTTCTTAGTCTAAGCTCTCTTGATCTTCTTCTTTTTCTCCCCAAGTTTTTCTCTATTGCCTTCCTACTCCCCTCCTTGTCCTCTGCCAAAAGTTGTGGGCCAACATACTTTAGACCAAGCTAAATGGGAAGTTAGGTGAACAATTCTTCTTGTCCCCTGTCAAAGGCCAACGTACGCTAGGGTTGCATTCTGCCCTTTTCTTCTCCTTCTCTTCTTTTGGCTCGGACGAGGCCAGCGTACGCTGGGAAGCCAGTGTATGCTGAGGTCAGGTACTGCCCCTTTTCTTCTCTTTCTCGCTTCTCCTCCTTAAGCTAGCCCAGTAAACGCTGGGTGGCCAGCGTTTGCTGGCCTTGCATTCTGTCCTTTTCTCTTGTCTTGCCTTTAAGCTTCTACTTATTGCCCAACTCATCACACATGACCTCCGATCTTTGCTCTAACTCCTCGAATGCTCCTAAATACTGACAAAACACACAAAAACAACAGATAATCTTCTCCTTGATCAAACAAACAAAATGAAATAAAAAATAAACAAGACTCGACTTAACATCTCCTAAAACATGACAAAACATGACAAACTAAAGCTAAATGAATGCATGTTCTCACATGCATCAGTGTGCCTAAGTCTGATCTATCATTATAAGAAGAGGTGACAGTTATCCCTATGACTCTAAGATGGCTAAGAGAAATCAATTTTGAATTGTCTGAAGGGTACTGAGCTACATAGTTGAATATGGGGAAGAAGAACGAGTTGGAAATGTTCTGAGCATCATCTTGAAAGTGAGATTTGCTTGTTGAGTTCAGAGTTGAGAAAGCTCAAAGAGAAAAGTTTGGTAAGTTGATTCTTGGGGAATTGAGGTAAATTATAGGACTCTAAGATATTGGAAATATGCAAGGGAATTGAATTAAGTGATGTATGGATTGCATTTGAAGTGTGTGACCTATTCCAGAATGGTAAAATTGTGACTGAACTTGGCACATGCTTCGCTGAGGTTCGATTGGAAAAATAGAATTGTTGTGTATACTTGTGTAATGAATGACTTGTATATAGGGTATATACATATGGAATATTTGGTAATGAACCAAGTGTTTAAAGGATTTGAGTTAATTGGTTACTTTTGGATAATTTGTTTTTAAAGTGGGTATAGACTTGTTATCATGCTATCATGTTATGGTGGATTATTTTAAATAAAATTTTGAAGCTTAAGCCCGAGGGGAGTCAGAATCTTTATACTGGGGTGTTGGGATGATGATTTCACCAAGGCTTACCTTATGTTTGAAGGTTTTTAGATTATTGAAGAGATTGAGATGGATAAGGAATAGATCTGATTTAGATATGAACATATAGTATGGCATCTGCTGAGTTAAGAGAGTTGAAGATTTATTTGTACAATTTATTGGATAAGGAAAATATTTGGTTTAGTATTGCATCGTGGGGTACTCTAATGATATTATTCAGAAGAAGGTTGAGAGTTTGAAATCATATGTTGATTATCGATAACTCATTAAGGTAACAATTTGTCATTAGTATCCTATTTCGTGTATTGATGATTCGTTGATCAGTTGTGAGATGCCAAGTGGTTTTCAAGATTGATGTGAGGTTAGGGTACCAGTAGTTGAAGAATAGAAAGGAAGATGTGTAATTGAGACACCTTTCAGAACTCGGCATGGATATTGTGAATTCTTGGTTAAATTATTTGGTCTTATGAATGCTTCTGTTTTCTTTATGGGATTGATGAATCGGGTGTTTAAGACATATTTGGACTAGATTATGGTAGTCTTTATAATGATATATTAGTTTACTCATGGACTGAGGAAGAACATGAAATATATCTTTGATTGGTCTGAAGATATTATCGGATAATCAGTTGTATGTCAAACTTTTAAATGTAAATTTTTGGTTACAAGGTGTGGCATTTGTAGGATGAGTTATTTCTAAGGATGGATTGTTGGTTGATCCAAAGAAGATAGAATCTATGGTTAATTGGTCAACTTCTACAAATGTTATGGGGTATGAAGCTTTCTTGGTTCAGTTGAGTATATCAGACATCTCATAAAAGGATTCTCTACTTAGGCCATTCTATTGACTTGATTGACTCAGAAGAATATGAAGTATGAGTGGATAGAAAAATTATGAGAAAACTTTTCAAAAGTTAAGTACTTTCTCACTAATGCACCAAATTTTGGCTTTATTGGCTGTAACTAGAAAATATTTGGTATATTGAGATGTTTCTAATTTGGTCTGGGATGAATATTGATGCAGGATACAAATTTGATAGTGTATGCCTCTAGTCAGCTGAAGAAGTATGAACAGCAAGATCTGAATATGAGACAGAAAAGATGGATGGAGCTTTGATGTGCTTTTGGGATAATATGTTGTTACCGGATTTGCTTACTTGTGTATAGTTGCATCAGGATTGAGGATGAAAATAGTGATGGTTATCTTGTTTGTGGTTGCTTAACAACGTTAAATTCTGTTCAAATGGATTATATCTTGTTTTTGTGTTCTGATGTGCTTGCTATACATTCTATTTGGGGTTGACACTATGGCCGATACTTTGAGTCGGAAGTCTACTAGGAGTCTAATATGGCAGAGGCCTTCGTGCCTTTGATTTCAAGTATATATATACGAGATAGTCAACCAAAGGTTAGAGTTGACAATAATATTTAATGGAAATGAGTCTGAACTACAATGAGAGTTACATATGCAAATTGATCACGATAAATTGTATAACTTCAGATGAATGATTTTTGAGTTGATGAAGATGGTCAGAAAAGTTGAAGAAGATGAATTGCCTAAATTCTATCTCAGTTTAAATGGTGTTTTATAATATGGTATTCGGTTGGTCGTATCTGATGTGGGAGATGTGAGAAGAGACAATATGGTCTTTCTTCATATCATCTGGGATAGTATGTATTGCAAGAGTTTGTCAACGGTATGCATCTAGGATCTACGGAAATGCATCATGATATGAGGGGTAGTTATTAATGTAATGATATGAATAAGGATATCGGAGATTTTATTACAACTGTTGGATATTCTAGAATGGAAATAAGAATGGTTTGTGATGGATCTATTGGTACACTTTCTGATTTTTGATCTCAATCAGTTTAGATTATCTTGTATGGGATGTCAAAGTCTGCATATTTCTACTAATTCAGAGTCTGTATGATGCTCTTAAGTCTGCTCAGTTATTCATTGGCTATATAGTTTTTCTATATGGGATTCCCATCTTTATTGTCTTCATTCGAGGGACATATCTTATATCTTGGTCTTGGAAGGAATTTGAAGATGCCATGGGTATTTATTTGGATTTTGGTCATAGTATTTCATTCTCAGATGGAGGGACAGCCAGAGTAATATAATCTTTCGAGAGTATGATATGATTATGTATGATTGACTTTGTCAAAAGTTGGGAACCTTATTTGTCTTTGATGGATTTCTCGTGCAATAACAGTTATCAGAGTAGTCAGATAGTATCGTATGAGTTGTGGTATGGCCAGAAGTTCAGATCATTGGGAGAAAGTTGTTGAGAAACGGTGTGTGAATGTGGAATTCTTACATGATCATGGTTGAGAAGGCAGTTGTTATGGAAAATGACTTTGGTAGCTCAAAGTAAATAGATTTCGTAAACGAATAAAAGAAGAAGGGACAGTGAATTTGAAGTTGGTTCAAGTATGTTTCTTATGTATCTTCAATGGTTCATGTTATGAGATTTGGAAAGAGGGTAAGCTAAGTCTAAGATATATGAAATTGTTTGGGATTTTCGAAATGTGAGGTTTAGAAGCTCAGAAGTAGAGAGTTTCTGATGGTCAAGTTGTGTGGGCTAAATGCTCATTTACAAGGTACTTGATTAGTTCATAAGGAGGGGAGACCATTACACCCTCATCCGTTTGTGTTACAAGTAAGTTAGTTTGTTTGTTTGACAAGTAGGTCAGATAATGTTAAGCAAATTTGGGGACCAAATTTTATAAGGAGGGGAGTGTTATGACCGTCGCTAACTTTGTCTTGGTTGCGACCATTTGGTCCGACCTTTGGTTATTTTACGTTGATTGGTTCTCGTACAGTGTAGTTAAATTCGTCGACCTTTGGGTAGTTTTGTGTCAGTCAGTTATAAAACCGTATTGTTCAACTCGTCGACCTTTGGAGGAATAAGTATAACTTTTTAATGTGAGCTCCGATATAGATGTTTCTAATTTGTATATGTTCGTAACACACTTATGTACAACTTTGTAAATATGAGTTTTATGATTTAAGGTCGAATTTTGGAGTTTTGAGTGGATTACGGTCGGTTTATAAACGATAGGCTTAGTTCGTCAACTTTTGGTAGAAAAATCATAACTCTCTCATACAAACATTGAATCAAGCAATTCCAAGACAAATAGATCCGTAAGACCTAGATCTATAACTTTGTATTGGGATGAATATTTTTAGAAATGAAGCCCACGGGCGTGATTTTTAAAAGCCACGGGCGTGGTTTTTCTCGCTCTTGAATTGGCCAACCCCTGCACACTTTAATTCAAAAATCCATAAATTCCATATACGACCTCTAATTTGAGTGACTTCAATTTGAGGATATTTGTAACATCCAGAACTACAACTTAGTTAAGAAAGTTTTGACATTTAAGGATTTATTTGATAGGATCATGGGAAAGTTCTTATGTGCTTGTTTTAGGTACGATCCTTGTCTGAATTGGAAGATTTTATGAAGTGGTGAACTATAAAACTTTTATGGATTGAGACATGATTTAAGGAATTGTTAGGACTAGAGTAGAAGTTTAGGTGTGACTTTGGAAGATTTAAGAAGTTAAGGACCAAAAGAGGAAAAGACCAACTTTATTATGTAAAGGCTTGGATTAAAATATGTTGGGTGACTTGGGTGGAGTGTGTAGACATCCATTTGAGAGAAAAAGAGAGAGAGAGGAGGAGGAGGGGGAAAATGTGGAGAAGAAGGGAAGGAGAAAGAGAAGAAGCTTTCCTTTGATTTGTAACTTGGTAAGTTGATTTTAGACTTAAGTTTATTAGAATTAAGTATAGATCTATTCAATACCTTGAATTAGATGTAAACTTGAAAGGATTTGAACAACTTTGTGGATTTGGATGTTGGAGGTTGAGATTATTTAAGGATATGAAAGGAAGATATGAGAAATTTTGATGATAAGCTAAGCTTTGAGGGTGTGTTTGAGGACCTTTATAAAGTTTTGAAGATTTTGTTGAAGGAATCCAAAATTTGGGACTTTTGTGATGTTATTCCCATTTTCCTTATGTTTAGAGAGATTATGTTTGATAGAGAGTTCTTGTGTATATTTTGGAGAATTTTTGGTATGACCTTGTTGAAGAGCATATGTGGCTAATGAGGTTTGGTTAATGTTATGAGAAGGGTGTGTAATAAGTTAGACTTTGGTGATGGATTTGAAGACCTTTATGCATATTTTAGAGAACTTGTGAAGGAGTTTGATATTTAGGACTTAGGTATGATTTATGCCATTTTCTTTGTGTTGAGAGGATGATGTTTGATAGAAGGTTATTCTTATTGTTTAGTTGATCACACCTTGGCATTCGAGCAACGTAGATCGTGAAGTGGTATGTGAAAACTTTTTGGAACATTTGGACAATTTGGATTAAGGTAGGGTGATATTATGCCTAACCTCTCTGTTGGTATGATTATGATATGGCCGGTGGAGTTTGATTATGAAAGCGCTATAAGTTATGGTATTCCAGTGTTGTGAGAGGGAGTGACATATTCTAGACCTATCCGAAGTCCATTCATTTATTTAGCATTTGCGACTCCAAGTTCGAGTCGGAACGTGTCTATGTGTATGATTTGTGAATATGATATGACGTTTGTGATGCCATATTCGGATCAGAATGTGCCTATGTGTATGATTATGAATTCGTCTTTATTTACGATTGAATTACTTGTGATGTGCTAAATGTTAATTTGGAATATTTGTTAATTACTATGCATGAATTTGTGTCAATGTATGTGGTTGGTTAGTTAATTATAGGTTAGTTTTAATATCCTCTACTAAGTACTTCCAAGTACTTACTCCCTCCTCCACAGGCGATGAAAATTAAGGATCGTGATGTCTAGAGAGTCTTTGTTGTTTATACGTTTGAGATCATCGTCTACTTCTTGGATTGCTAGAAGTCTCCAGATAGTATTTCTCTTTTGTGATCTAGTAGAGTCGCTCCATTGTACATATTATAAATTCTGGATTTGTATGACTTTAGAATTATGCAAGGATAACTGTAAGTATTATATATGAGAATATTTGTATCATATATATAATATATTTACATATTTATGTATAAAAACGCTTCCGCATATATATTAATGATTACGCTTCTGCACTATGATATTTGTGTGTATGTATGAGGTTGGTTGGGTCGCGGCTCATTGGTTTAGGTGAGCGTGATCCAGCGCCATGTTGGCGACCCAGATTTGGGTCGTGACAGACGGCCATCGCGGTAAGAACATAATTAATTAATTTAATTAGGGGAGGGTGGATAGGTAGTTACCTCGAGGGGTTGGGAGCCGTACTTGAGGGCGAGGACTTGGGGGTTGTAGACAGAGGCGTTGGAGGCCTCCTCCTACTACAGTGGTAAGGGTTTGGACAAGGAGGCATCGAGGGCAGAGCATTGCAAGGAGGAGCATGGGAGCGGGGAGAGGCGTGAGTAGGGGAAGGGGTCGTAGTCGCGGTTGCCGGAGTTGGTGATGGCGTCACATGGCCGGAGTTTGGAAAAAATATGGGGACGGAAAAGAAGAGGGGAGAGAGAGAGGTGCAAGAAGGAAGAAGAAAGTTGGGATTAGAGTTTTTAAAAATTATTAAAATATATGGAACTAAAATAGATATTTTATCCATTGTCACGTCAGAATCAACTTTAACACATGGGCAATCCACGTTGGAGATGCAACAATGTCGTTTTACTAAAAAAAGTCAGACCGGAGATCGGGATCAGCCAGTGATGGAAATTTTCATAACTAGACCGGTTCTACGGTTCAAAAACCACATGGTACTCAAGTAATAATCGGTGAAACCACGGGGTATTTTTTTGTACTTTTTCCTATATTATATAAAGACTTATTACCTAGAATTTTGTATAGTTGTAGCCATCAGTAAGAATTATCTGTTTCACCTAAATTTTATATCGAACCACATCATATCTTGTATCCAATATTCTTTTTTCAATTTTGTTCCGTGTTAGTAAATTCTAAATACCCAGATGGCTAGGACATTCTCTGCATGCACCAGGTTCGGGTTCCCCAAGTAGTCAAGCCCACCCTTGCTGAATATTTGGGCCCGGCCTTGAATCACATGGCCTCTCCGAACTTGACCCCATTTTGGACCAAGAGCTCCAAGAGCTCGAGAAACATGGCATGAGTGCTCTAAGCATGGCCCACCGAGAGTGGATCACCTTGAGCTCCTTGTTCTTAGCATGATCACGAGAGTTCAGCCGTGTCTCAGCCGTAATCTCCTGGGAACTCTCCGGTCTAGTAGTTCGGGGACTCCCCAGAAAATGGGTCCAAGTACTTGACGCGTTCTGGACAGTGCCATGGGCTCTCTGATGGGGCCGCTTGTTCGGAGGCGGTATTCCTCATGGAGACCTGGCCACGGATGGCAACTCCCTGGAGGAACCCCGAGGTGGGCTTGTTCACGGGCCTTGCCAGAAAAGGCATGGGAGGAAAGGGCCATGGATGCAGCTGCCATATGGGCTTTGATGGGCCTCTTTTAAGTGGCTGTTGGATTAGGATCCTAAGATGGGCTGTGGGTTGGAGCATTTATGGTATGTGTAGGTTAATAGATAGGTAAGCTGTTGGGGGGTTTTTGTCCATGGATATCTAAATCCTAGCTCTTATTGGTTTGTGACATTTGCCAAGTTGCTCTTATCTAACTAGCGGATGGAAAATCTCGAACAAGATATTCTGTTAGGACACGATTCTGGGCAGCCATCAATATGTTATTGTTTCAATATTACAATTGCATATCATTTTGATTGGTCTCAGAATTTCCGAGGACGCCATTTCATTACTAGTAGGCTCTAGGCGGGCTATATGTATAGGAGAGATTTGAGTTTTATTTTTCGGTGTACATAATATCATAGTTTTCAAAATCGGACTGGAGATCGGACCGGTGGGCTGGCCGATCTTCGGTCAGACCGGTCCGACCGGTCGGATGGCCGGTCGGACCAAATTTTTTTTTTTAGAAAAATTCAATTTTTTTATTAAAAAATTCTATTTTTTAAAAAAAAGTTATTTTTTTAATATTTTCCGGTCGAACCGCCCCCGGTTTCTGGTCAGACCGGCCGGTCCGACTGGAAAATCCCAAAAATCGCCCGGTTGGTAAGGTACCCGGTCGGATTATCAGTTTCTGACCGGTTGAGTGGCCGATTCGCGGTCCGACCGGTCGGACCGCCGGTCGGACCGCCGATTTAAAAACAATGCATAATATGTGTAATAACTCTTGTTTGTATTTAAGATTAATGTAATTTCACACAACTATTCATCTAAGTAGTTTCCCAACACTCAACCAACAATATTTTGAAGAAAAAAAATAAGCCAAGACTATCCGCTTAGTTTCAAAATCAGTTTCAGACGCGTAGAAATGTTAGCCATCAAACACTGAATTAAACCCAAGTGTCTCCGCTTGATTCATGGACAGCGATTGCTTAAGTTGTCAAATGGTTGCCACTTGGAGGACCAGCAAGATGCAGCTTTCATTAACTTGATTCAATAAAAATGGATTGAAACTCATTTTCCTCCCCCTGTCCTATAAAAGAAATTAACATAAATTTGTTATTCAAATGTCTAACTCCAATAAGAGTTAGTTCACATCTCGCCAATGTAACACTGCACAGGCGAATGTTTGGTTATAAATTTCAAATTCTTGTGAATAGAAATAATTTAATATTTGGCGACAATAATTGAAAATAGCAACGGTAGAAATAAATTGGCCAGTATGGACCGAACCCCAAGTCTCGTGGCCCATGCATGTCGCTGAAAATAAAGTACATGGCCAAGGATCAAAGTAGAGCAAACCGACAACGACAACACCAAACTCCAAAATCTGTATAACTCAGCAATCTCCTCTGGATATTTAATTACAAAATTCGGAAAGAAAGGTTGTGGTACGAAATCTGCCACTTGTTTTAGGACGCCACCAAAATGTGTCCAAAATCTAGGACAGCCAATAGAATTCGAGTCATAGAGATACACTCCGATAAGAACACTACCCATTCACTTCCCTATAAAATACCCACATCCAAATCATTTCTAAGCATCCAAATCCAATTCCAATATCCTACTAATTCAAAATATTTAAAAAGAGACCAAAATGGCAGCTACATCGATGGCTTTGTCCTCCCCTGCCCTAATGAAGCCAACCACTGGATTCCTCCAGGGAGTTGCTAACGGTGGCCGAGTCTCCATGAGGAAGACCGCCTCCAAGAAGGTCGCCCCATCCGGTAGCCCATGGTACGGCGCGGACCGCGTCAAGTACTTGGGCCCATTCTCCGGTGAGCCACCGAGCTACTTGACCGGCGAGTTCCCCGGTGATTACGGCTGGGACACCGCTGGGCTGTCCGCTGACCCCGAGACTTTCGCTAAGAACAGGGAGCTGGAGGTGATCCACTCTAGGTGGGCCATGTTGGGAGCACTCGGGTGTGTGTTCCCTGAGCTCCTGGCTCGTAACGGGGTCAAGTTCGGAGAGGCCGTCTGGTTCAAGGCAGGAGCCCAGATTTTCAGCGATGGAGGGCTTGACTACTTGGGAAATCCTAGTTTGGTGCATGCACAGAGCATCTTAGCCATATGGGCTGTCCAGGTGGTCCTCATGGGGGCCGTCGAGGGCTACAGAATCGCTGGTGGGCCGCTCGGAGAGGTTGTCGACCCGCTCTACCCGGGAGGGAGCTTCGACCCATTGGGTCTGGCTGACGACCCAGAGGCATTCGCTGAGCTCAAGGTGAAGGAGCTCAAGAACGGCAGGCTCGCCATGTTCTCCATGTTCGGGTTCTTCGTGCAAGCCATTGTCACCGGAAAGGGGCCGTTGGAGAACTTGGCCGACCACCTCGCTGACCCGGTTAACAATAACGCATGGGCCTTCGCCACCAACTTTGTTCCCGGAAAGTGAGCGGCCGTTTTTTTGGTTGTTTTGAGTGAATCGCCGGTGGGTTGGTTGGTTGGTTATGATTGTCGCTTTGTTGTGGAACTAATGAAAGACTTTTGGTTGTAAATTTGTTGTCCGGAAAGAATGTGGATCTATTATTTCGGTTCTTTATTTGGGTCTACACCCGTTAAAAGACGATGACTTTGTCAATTATTCGGACATCTTTTATCATGTTGTTAACTATCTCCCACGGGGACAGTTAGATGCTTACTGTCAACAAAATGAAGTTACTGAAGGTCATTCTGCTGCATAAAATAAAATGAATGATATGTTATGATACATGAGATAATTTTTTATTTTTTTGGTGAAAAGATACATGAGATAATTAGTAATGATGTAACTTGATACTTGACAAATTCTAGGAGTTCCAAAACTAGAAGATTTGACAATGCAAATCTTCTCGGATTAACGAAGAAACTACTAGAAGTTCAAGGTGAAAAAAAAATTAGCATAATAATAGATATAATTCCCGTAGATGGAAAACCAAATTCTTAATATTTAATGTTTTACCCTAGAATGGTTGTTTCATCTGCTTGTATCTAGAGCAATCTCCCTACACATCAACTTGCCACTAATGGGATTTACAGAATAAGACACTAAATTGGAAGAGGCTCACGGCCAACTAAAATAAAACATAAATGCGTTTGAGTAAATAGTGGGTCCAATAATTCTATTCCAAAAGTTGTCGTCTCTTCATACTTCACTCGACTCTTTGCCCTGACGTGTGCTCGAGTTCCTGTCGTCCACCTCCATTAAGCCATCCACCTCCTTTGTTCCGTTGCGCGCTCTAATTCCCATCATCGTTGATCATACTCCACGTTACAACGTGTCATTACTAATGTAAACGGCAATGTCTTTAAATTACTAATTCTATGCGGTCCCAAATTTGATGGGCCCTTGTTAATGTTTACTATGGAGTGTAGACGAATTCAGTTCAGTTGATGGGCTTGGATGGTCCACATATCAAAGCAAGTTTTCTTTGATTGTCCAATTTGATGGGCCCTTTAAGCAAAGCAAGTTTTCTTTTAAGGTCCAATTGGATAAGTATACAGAGTTGTAATTGACACTAGCGTCGTCGGAGACATCCAACTAAAACAATTTGTAGTTTTTTTTTTTTTTTGCATCTTTACTTTAATACGTACATTTTACGGCTTGCCTTACTTTACAGGCAGGCAGTCCTCGACTTGGATCCCGTGCATTATTTGATCAAATACCGATGTCTACGTCCACGTCCATGATTCAGCCTCGGAAGTTGATAACCGTTTACTTTGTACAGATTTTTTTAAAATTAAAGATAAATTTTAAAATAGTATCAAAAAACTGGTAACAAACATAGAACTTCTTTTACTTTGTACATTCTCATCCCATTTTGAGCAAATTATCCCCTAGTCCCTAGTATTAATCGAATTCTCCTATTGGGTCACTTCTTTCTCATAAACGATTTAGTCGTCCCCGTATTTTAAAACAATATTAGCCACGGGTCCCTGGTTGACTTCAGAATCCAGTTTTCCATTTTTTTGACATGTGAAATGAACATTTTGCCCTTTCACAAAAAGACAAAAATAATGACTCTTTGTCTTTTTGTGAAGGGTAAAAAAGTCATTTCACATGTCAAAAAAAATGAAAAAAAATGATGATTTGGTCAATGGGGATCTCAGACAAATGTTTTCTCATAAAATAGGGATAGATTACTCATTTATGAGAAAAGAATGACCTCATAGGAGAATTATGTTAAGTCTAGGGACTAGAAAATAATTTATCCTCTAATTTTTTATAATTATGCTACGATAGTATCTTACATCGATCGTCACCACCTGTATCGTAGATCCAGTTCAGTAAAATTATTGAGTAAATTACCTGTATGCCCCTGAGTTTTGTACATTTTTGTGATAGGGCCCCTGGATAATTTGAATTAGATATATGACCCTTGTTTTTTAAGAAAATATTGATTTGGGGTCCTTTGCATGACGTCAGCACGAAACTTGTCTTTTTTTTACATGGTAAATGATATTTTTATCCTTGTAATTAAAAAATTAAATTTCTCCCTCTCTCTCCTCTCCTCTCACATCTCCTCTTCCCTCTCTCATTCTCCATCTTCTCCCTCTTCTTTTTCTCCATTAAATCCATATTTATGCTTAAAATCAGAGACAACAATTAGAAATGGTAGAACAAGAGTAAGAATTGAGAGAAAGAGAGAAGGAGGCAAGCCGAAAATTAACAGAGGCGATGAATTACCATGGCTGCAATTCCCTTGCTGGTCAGAATGTAGCACACATGAATCAGGCCGTACAACATCTCTACTATAGATTCCACCAATTCATTCTGTTCTTCTGTAAACATATCCCCTGATGCGTGCAGAAAGAAAAAAAGCTTAACAACAGGTACCAAGCAAAGGACACGAACTTCTCTACATGACCAAACTGAAACTATGAAATCAACCTTAATGAATACAAAATTTGCAATTGCAGTGTTCTCAAAAGATAAAAAGAAACCACTTCTTTTCTCCCTCTGCCCAGTTCAGTGAGAAATCCCAAATTCTGAAATAAGGGTTCGTTCGTTCGTTCCCAAATTCCAAATTATTATCGGTGCTATCACCGCTCTCGGAGAACTTCTCCACGAAATCCCCATGGGCATCATTGTCGGGTTGGATTTTAAATTCTGTAACTTCTGCAGGGTCCACCCTCACGCTCTCCCCCAGTCGCCATAATCGTCATGGTGGAGGTGATGGCGCCGGATGTAAAAATATCCCTTCCCTCGAAATGCACCAACGAAACCCAACTCCTTCATCGACCTTGTCAATTTCTCTCCTTCGAAAGCTCCGTCCTTTCCACTTCCTTCAACCCTGGTCTTTTATAGGATTTAGACTCCTCGAACACGAAGATGCCTACAGATTCTGAAGAAGGCGAGGAATTTAATTGATTAGTTTTAATCGATTAGTTTATCAAGCATAAATCTGGATTTAATAGAGAAAAAGAAGAGGGAGAAGATGGAGAAGGAGAGAGAGAAGAGGAGACGTGAGAGGAGAGGAGAGAGAGGGAGAAATTTAATTTTTTTATTTTTTAATTGCAATGGTACAAATGTCATTTCCCATGTCAAAAAAAGACAAGTTTCGTGCTGACGTCATGCAAGGGATCTCAAATCAATATTTCCTTTAAAAATAGGGGTCCTATATCTAATTCAAATTACCCAGGGGCCCTACCACAAAAACGTACAAAACTCAGGGGCTTTAGGGTAAATTATCCAAAATTATTACTTGACTTCAGAATGCCCGCACTCGTGCTAATGTTACAATATTGTGTTTCTGCTCCACGTCAGCATTGTCGCTGCACTTAATTTTTAACTCACAGCCGTGCCACAGTTATAATGCCGTGCTCTTGTTACAATATTCCTTTTATACATTAGCTTTTTTTAGCTGCGTTTTTTTTTATTAAACTCAAATATAGTTTGGAATCAATTGGAAAATGCTAAATTCAACAACCTGAATCTCTGCTTCCATTTTGGTTTGCGATTTATTCACAAAATTGACTAACAAACTATTATGACTAGAGTCTGAACTATACTCAAATTCTAAGTTAGAACCAGAACTCGAATTATTTAGATCCATATCAAGAATTTTTTGTAAACAAGGGAATTTGTGAATTTGTGTGAAAAATTGATATGAGTTTGGTTTCTATTTTTCAAACGATTCTGTGTTGCACAAATTTTTCAAAATATTATGAACCGCACAATTTTTTAACCCGAAAACTCATATTATTTACATACAAAATTTTTAAAAATTATGCAAAATGTTAAAAAAATCGTTCGAGTATAAAATAGTATGAATAATTTTTAGAAATTTTTTCCTAATTTTTTTTCAATTTTTCAGATTTAATTTTTTAAAAAAAACTGAATGTGTTAGATCAGCTGACGTGGCATAATCAGAACGAGTCACGTCAACCCGGGGCACCAGCGTTGCGCGATGGTGTCGAATCCCATGTTGACACGCAAACACGTTCCGTGTGTCAGCGAGATGTGCGGCTCGTCCAATGACAAACCGCCACATGACGAGGGGAGGGCACATGCTATCCTTGCTACGGGCGGTTCGAGGAGATAATTGATCAGTGACCTGTAAATAAATGGACGTCGGTATGTGGGCGACAAAAGAAGATGTCAATCAATCAAATTAAATCAATCAGCAGCCAAATAACTTCAAACACAAAGGTCCCATTTACAAAAAAGGACCTTGCGTGGCAACTCCACGCGGCTTCTTCTACTACTACACTTCCCCACCTCTACAAAACCCCACCAACACAAGGAAAAACAATATACAAGAGTCGAAAGAACAAACTAAACTGAACTGAACTGAACTGAACTGAACCTAGCTAGTTGATTAGTTCAATCTATAAGGTCGGAAAGAAGAGATAGAAACAGAGAAATGGAAAGTGTGCTAATTGGTGTACAAGGAAGAGTGCTGCTACAAGCAGCTGCTCCTTCCACCAACCACCACCACCACATTCTCAACAGAAGAAGCGAAAGAAGGTGCTATCTTCCAACACCATCAGCTACTACAAGGCCTAACACCTCCTCTCTATCTTCTTCTTCTTCTTTCCTCTTCAACCCTCTCCCTCTCAGGTTTTGTTATATCTCATAAAGATTGCATCTTCTTTACTTTTAATGTTCTTCTCTTGGTTGGTGTTCATCTGACCTAACCCTGGCCCTGCTTTTTGTGTAGGTTTTCTTCTTTTGGTGGGGGAGATTTGACCACCAGGGAGAAGAAGAAGAACAAGGATGATAAGGGGAATTCCCCCACGGGGAGAGGACAAAGCTCTGTATGCTACGCGGGACCATACCTGTCCTATCCCGCTAATCTCAACTGGATTTCTGCAATCGCAGCCCTGTGCGTGTCATTGTGTTCAGCCCATCTTACGTTTATCTTCGAAAAGATCACATCTTTTGTTTCATCAATATTGGGATTACAATTGGTGCTGTTTTGTTTCGTTTTGTTCGTGTATCTTGGAAAATATTGAATCTTTGGTTTCATTAATATTGGGATAACAATAGTTTGGTGCTGTTTGGTTTGTGTGTCTTGCCTTTTTCTTCAAAAAGATTGCATCTTTTGTTTCGTTGATTTTGGGATTACATTCTTTTGGTGCCGTTTTGGTTCGTGTATCTTGGAAAAGATTGAATCTTTGGTTTCATTAATGATGGGATTACAAAAGTTTGGTGCTGTTTGTTTTGTTTCTCGGCTTTATCTTCCAAAAGATTGCATCTTTTGGTTCATTGATTTCGGGATTGCAATGTTTTGGTGCTATTTTGATTTCGAGTATTTTGGGAAAGATCAAGTCTTTGGTTTATTAAATATTGGGATTACAATGTTTTGGGGCTGTTCGATTCGTGCAGATTGCATCTTTGGTTTCCATGATGCCTGAGATGATAATGATTTGGTGCTGCTTTATTATGTTTGATTTGGTGGGTGGTACTGACAGGGCCTTGATGCTAACCAAGGGGACTGCAATCAACAAGTCCTTCCTTGTTCCCCTGTTTGCTCTACTAGCGCCTCCAAGTGTCATCTCCTGGATTAAGTGAGACCCTCCCTCCCCTTTCTTCGATTTCTTTGTCATTGCTGTTCGAGATTAGTATCAAATTCCGCGTCTTGTGATACTTGTGCAGGGGAGAGTATGGCATTTGGACTGCTTTTCTTGCGCTGCTTGTCCGCCTCTTCTTCTTCATACCAGGTAGGCCAGAGCCAGTAGTCTATATAACTTTGCATTGTGCTTGAATCGAGCTGATAGATATTAGGATGTAGCTTAGTATTTGAATGGCTGTATTAGTCTCACTAAGCTAATTCCCAAGTATCCAATGGGGGCGTATCACATATTCACCTTAGATGAGCTTGGCGTTGCCACTAGCTTTCTTAGGCTCGTCAGGCAAACGAAACAAGCTTCAATTTGTGAATTCATCCAACTCCAAGGGGGTTGATCCAAGTAAATGCTGGATCACGAGACTGGGAAATAACGACAATCTTATTGATTTTCCCTTCTGTTGGTGCTGTTAGTTGTAAACAACATTCATGCTGTTGGTGTTTTTTTCTTCGCAGGGGAACTTGAATTGCCGTTGATGGCATTGCTCTTGGTTATCGTGTCACCCTACCAGGTTATGGACTTGAGGTAACCGGATGGATTTATTTACCATTTAAGATTCTACGATTTTTGTTTGTCTGGGCCTTATACATTGCTCCACATTTTCTATGTGAAGGGGGTTTCAATCTGGAGCTATCATAGCCTTGGCACTTTCTGGTTATTTGGCTTTCCAGCATTTCTCAAGGATTGGCAACTTCAAGCAATCATTTGAGCAAGGTTCACTTGTTGCCACTTTAGCCATTGTTTGTCTCACCATTGTTTCAATCATGCTTCTAATATGAATACAAGCTACAGACTGTTTGTTGTACTACTAGAAATTATCCATCTTATGTGGAACTTCTTTCAATGAGATGGAATTAATTACCAGTAAAATCTCCAAAGCAATACTAGCATTGTGTTATTTTATTATATTTTGAACTAGATCTAAACGAGTGAAATACAATAATACTATTTTGGGGTGGCGGAAGAAGGAAGAAACATGTAGCGTACATCTATGAATATTATGTTCTAATTGTTTGTGGATGTCTCCTTCTCTACTTGATCGACTGCTAGAAGTATTTGAACTACATATATTCTAGTTAGAATAAGGTACAGAGTGAACCATTGGCTTGGCTTATCACAAGTCCTGAACTTCATTCACGAGAGTGGCAGTGTTGCAATCTCGTTGACGAATGGTCGCAAGCTTATTCCGAAGCCCATGTAGATAGCTTAAGCCAACAGTGACCCGAAACCGTAGATTGCTGAAAAGACCAGCAGGGTGCTGCATGACATGGATGTGGCTGAACTCGGCAAACTTGTTGGTTCAGCCACACCGTATGGTGGACTGTATATAGTGGTGGTTGGAGTTGATATAGTCGGAGTTGTTATAGTTGGAGGAGTCGTTGTCGGAGTTGTTATAGCAGGAGGCGGCGGCGTGGTCGGAGTTGTGTTCACTGGTGGTGTCATGCTGATTTGCACAACAAAAAGTAAATTACATGTTCTGGTGTAAAGCACTATTTCAAGAGAAATGCAATTGTACGGAGAAAAGTCTGGTTACCCAGTGCTGGTTGTAGATGATGAGTAGTGACAGTTTCCGCTGCCTGCATTAGTAGGGAGAAAAGTCAACAAAACTACACAAGCAGACTTCTCATACTAATCATAGAATTTGCAGGGAGAGTTTTTTTTTTACTTGGGTCAGTGTATGAAAGCTGTGCAACTCCACCAAAAACACAGCTTGTAGGAGCCGGGTTCTTTATGTAGTAAGCATTGAAGGCGTAGGAAGCATGGTCCTTGATCGTGTTCGGGTTATAACAACTTCCACCAGCTTGAATCGCGGAACAGTCTGCACCACCGTAACCGCAAGCGTAGTCCAGAGCTACCTGTAGTGCTGTTGACGAGGCTGTTGAACTTGCAATGCACCATGCTCCCGACACCGGAGTTGCCGTGGCAGGTGCAGTGTACGTCGCTGGTGGCGGCGGTATGAACAGTGTCGGCGATGGAGGGGATATTGTAGGATCTACGGGAGGACTTGTGCCGGGAAATGTTGGGTTGACTGTTGGGACTGTGTCTAGTTGTGAAATGGATTGCGAAGATGAGAACAACATTGGATCGTCTAGGTTGCTTGATGCTATGTATTTCCGTAGTCCATTTAAAGGTGGATCTTCTGCTATGCTTGAAGCTGAAGTCATACGAAACCATCAGTAATTATTCCTTCCTGTTTGGTTATGCTGTTTGTTGCTTGTCATGGAAGATTTGTATCTGGACCCCGTTTGAATCCGGAAATTCTTGGAAGGCATACGATGCGAAAAAGAAAACCGATAGGGAGAACTCTGCTAACTAAATTTAACACACTAAAATTTTGCAAGGTTTATCAATGCATGAAACTTGACAAAGGAAGAATAAACTTCTGGTAACAACGCTAAAAAACAGTGTCCTTTTTTAGAATTGAGAGAGTGAGTTCAATGACAGGCATCCATATTGCAGATGAAGAACATGGCAAATATGAAGTAACTTGCTTTAGAAGGTTAGATTACCTGAATAGAGCAGAAGATGTAAGAGGAAGATGTATGGAACAACCCGAAAAACCATATCGCTTAGCAGATGATGATATCGCCTGCTCGAACTTCCTTTTCGATATTCTCTTGCAAGAACAATTATGAAGAAGCAATGTGGTAAAAGCAATGGCTGTGTTATTAAAAAGAACAGCTTAACCATCATCCTTCCAGGCCTTATATACAATACCTGAAGAATCAGAGGTTCCTTGGAACGGGAAGAGAATGAAGAATATCAGAAAACTTGAGAAAGGAGGCATTGGGGTAGCTGTACTTTACAAGCAAGAGCAAGGTGCAAAAAAAAAGTATGTGAAAAGAGGAAAGGAGGCCAAAGGATTGTTTGTTGGGAATTCAAATATTATGCTTTTCCATTCCTTTGTGGCTTCTCTTTCTACTGTTACCTAGTACTGAATCAAAATCTAATGTAGGAGAATCCAGGCTGTTGGATACCCCTCAAAATTCGATCCATACCAAGTTGCAAGATAAAAAAAAAATGTAGGGTATATTGTGCAACTTTGTAACTGATGCATGCTAATTCCTAATTAAGACCAGGGATTGTTGCTTGTTGGTGTGATTATTCTAAGGAACAAAGTATTAGTAACTGACATCTCCTTTGGAGAGATATTTGAGCTTCTCAGAAGCTTGTCTGGAGGTTTCTTCCTATACGACAGCTTTTTTTCTTTCTTCAGATCTTTAGTTGATACGATGGTACATTGTCACAGTAAACATATGTTTAATCATTCTGTGGTTTTATCCCAATTTCCCAATCACCTTCGACTAATCAACATTTTGCAGATAAACCGGTTCATACAACTTTCATCATTTATAAGGCAATCTCATCTCATCGAGGAACCAACTACTGGTGTTCTTGAGACAACTGTCCTGTACAATTATATAGTATGCTTGCTGGGAGACAACGTTGAACAAGTCTAGCTCAGAGTCTGCTGCATTTATGCAATAAATCCATTTGAGCTAGGCATTTGCATGAGTTGCTATCTGGAGAAGCCGATCCTGCGAATGTTCATGTGTCTTCTTGGAGGCTTTGCCAAGTTAGAAGAGTGTCGATGGATTTAACCATGCCGATTCATACGGCACTCTGATAAATGTTTTGCAACATCGCTCCAAGCTACAAAGCATTATTGGAATGTGAGCAAACGAACAGGACAGCCTCAGTAATGTCTGGTAAATACATACCTGGAAGATTTTGATAGTCAGGCTCCAGTCCGTTGCCGTTTATGTCTATGTGATTTGGGGTAACATACTTCCCAACTGTAACAACTACTCCAGAGCCATCATGAAGTTCAAACACTGATTGAATAAGACCCTGCAATGAATTGGCTCACACAATTACCATCAAAACTAGCCTCATGTGCTGGTAATGAAATAGACGCACAAGTTCTCATGTAGTTCGTAGAGGTACAAGGACTTATCCCTTAAAGCTTTTCGCAGGTAATTTTATTAGGAGCATGTGAACCACAATACTAGAACTTGGGAACAAAACTTTTGACCACAGCCTCGCTTGTTACAGGAGCCTTAGACCGTACCAGTGGCATAAGAGTAGAATTTGATAATGCATAATTAGAAGGCTTGTCTAACCTTGCCAAAAGTTCTCTCCCCCACCAGAACAGCCCTACAGTTATCATGAAGTGCAGACGCAACCTGGAACTAGAAAGTCAATTAGAAGTACAAAACAGGCCATTAATCTAATAGCAGTCGTAATCTGGGGAGCTGAGATACTCACAATTTCACTTGCACTGGCAGTTCTGTTGTTCACCAAAACCTGCATAGCAAAAAACTACAATCATGGACATGGCCGACTTATACTCGGCATTCATGTATATGTTTCAGTGATGCAATAGTACTTACAATCACTGGACTTGAGACAAATGGAGCAGCATCTGCGACGATAGTATTCTGGTACTGGGGATCCCGTCCTACAGTAGAAGTTACCTGATATAATAAGAAATGCTACCAAAATCAAGATTCCTAGAGAACAAGTTTAAGACGGCGTAATTAAAAGATGGCCTACTGTGTAACATATGACGCGTAGACATTATGAAAACAGCAGAAAACAAGAAGGGGTCTCTGAAAGTTTAAAGTCAATTCGCCTACCGTCTCTCCTTCGTTCAGAAAGAGCTTGGAGATCTCTATCCCAGCCTGAAACAAGCAAAAGCCAAATTAAAGCAGAAGTGTTGAAAGGCTTGAAAGACAGCCGTTAAATGGATTCGAAGATCTCCTAGAATTTCTCTGAGGTGTCAGTAAGTTTGAAGAATCAAGGCCCAAACATGCTTCACTGAAGTTAAGGAGATCACTCGAGCAAAGTACCTGTACTAGTCCACCAAGATTGTCTCTAAGATCCAGTATGAAGTATGAAGCACCCATGTCTTGAAGTCTCTTCGTAGCTGCAGCAGATCATCAAGAATCTAAATCTGTCCGGCGGAACAAAACTACATTTCCTTTAGCACGGGATGCTTGTCTAAAAAGAGACGATAATGTTTTAGGTCCATAAGAGTAAGCAAGGTTGAAATCAGAGTTCCTTCAACCACTTGGATTGCAGGTTATTTGCTTCATAAATTTTCTGAAGAAGCACAAGGGAAGAAGAAAGTTTTCACATAACAAATTGCATTTCACTATTGATGTTAAAGTCGCTTCATTGAATTACAAGGACTTTACCAATTACCAAATCTTTTCTAGCCAAGGCATTGAACTCTTTAAGGCGGATGTACCCGACGGAGGTGGTGCCATTTTGCATTTGTTCCAATCTGTAAAAGACAGGGGTTCTAGCAACAACTTGTCTCTGAACATCAAAAGACTGAATAGGTCCACAATTCCCATGCTTCACCTAGAATAAGTGTTCTCAACAGTCCGTTAAAGCATGTTTGAAAGGAAGTAACACTGAAAAGGAAGGGGAGTTATGTGGGATTATCAGAAAAAGTGATGAACCTTTATGTTCACGAATGTTTCATTTGGTCCTTGTATCATAGATGATACTTCAAATGCTGATTTTCCTTCAACATCCTCTCCATTAACAGCCAAGACTTCATCCCCCTACCCAAATAAAAAAGCAAATAAGCGTTATTGTCTCCATATAAGATGGAAAAGGAGGCTCATGCGCTACCAAGAGCACATATTTTGTAATGCTGTGGAAATACCAAGAACAGGAAGAAATACAGGAATGATGCAATACAACCGAACTGACAACACTAGACACATGCACATGTTGGTAAGCAAAGAAAGAGATCGTGATGGTTAAATCATTCAAACACACAAGTTTTGGCTCAGACAAGTACAGTGAAATCTGAGACTCAGCTGCAAACAAGAACTACCAGTTAAGACACCAGCGGCGGTTGAATTACCTGCTTTACTCCAGCCGAATGGGCAGGCCCGTCCAGCAAGAGCCCTAGCACCTTGACTTTCACCTCACCATTCTTCCCGGGAATCTCCCTCAGGTTTATCCCGATGCCAGTCATATCATACCTTGCCATCTTCGAGAACTTCAACCATGACAAAAGCAGAACATCCCCATACAAGAAGAAAACTGAAAAGCAAGTGAGCCACAGCAGTCCATACACCAATCACAAAACTTTTCCAATTGACCCCCCCTTCCCTAAAGACAACACAAAAGTAGCATAGTTTTTAAGGTGGTCATATTTCAGCATCTAAAGTTTATAGGAGTTTCCATATACTACCCAAAATCTTGAAGTTAATGACTAGGTGGATCTTCACACTAATAATCCAGCTCACCACACTCGCAACTAGCCATGTGACAATCCCAACAAAGTTACCGTCTTTCGCGTGGATAATAGCCAACAAGACACAAACTTTACTCAGTTGAGAGTGATACTGTCTTATGTTCGATGGCACTTGCCTAATCACACTCCATGAACCAAGAGGAAGGTTTACACTTTCTTTTTGCATCATTCAGAATGTTCAAACTCGATACATCCTTCGAACAAAGGCCTATGCTTTAATGATGGTGTATGATCCTCTGGTATACTAAACTAGAGTCGAGCACAATTGGCAATAAATGGGGTAGTTCTCTGCTCGATTCATTCGAAATCGAGACCCACCGTCGAAACAAAAGGTTTCAAACTTTATACTTGACACTAAACAAAAGCCAGTCTTCTAAACAGAGAGAGAGCGAGAAAGAGGGTACCTCGGGAGGAGAAAGGAAGCGGGTATAAGGGTCCCCCAAGCTGGCGAGCATCCTCTTAATCAAGTCATGAGCTTTAGACCTCTTAGGGATGTTGGTGGCGAGGAGATCATCCCTCTTCTGCTGCCAGGCTTCGGGGGTCCAAGGGCGTCGACCCGTGTCGAGGTAGCTGTCGTTGACGATCTCCCAGGCCTCCTCCACAATCCCTTCGTTGGTGGCCCCGCTTCGTCCCCCGTA
>SOPF01026732.1:0-22329 GCA_012979155.1 Hypericum perforatum | reverse complement strand
GAGTGCAGGTGGAGACTGGGAGGATAGCAACCACCTCATCCTCTCTCTCTCTCTCTCTCTCTCTCTCTCAATGCTCTCTGTGCTTTATTATATTTGGTTCATTTTGGACATCCCATGTCGTGGCTCTTTGTATCGAATGGTTTATGTTTACATCGAATTTTCAACAATTTAAATATAATTTTTTTAGCTAATCTCATACATCACACTCATTAGTCAAGTGCTTGTGTTATGTTTTTTTAGGGTGAAAATGTGATTGTGCAAACACGTAAGACCACCCGCACTACTTCCTCCAAAATTTATTCGTTCCTGCAGTAAATAATTAATATATTTCTCGTACATGTCATCTTCGCCCATCACTAAATTTGATATGCATATCAACATCCCTAATTCAACTCGCCTTTGTGTCTATGTCAGTTGTGCTTTTTTTTAATACATTTAACTCTAATATAATTAAAATTAATTCCAAAGTAACAAAAACAATGATAAGGATGTGAAATTTAGTTCAAGATCTCTTATGCCTATACTATACTGTGAGAGCATGTGTCAAAGTGAGACCATGTACCACATGGAGACTTGGATCGAGCTAAGGGAAGCTAAAAGATGCAAGTGCCATGTTGAACTTAATTCGAGGTAGAAAGAGCACGCACCATACGAAATTTCATCGAGGTGTTGAAGAGATGACCTGAAAAGCATGTTTGTGTTCTTTCGAACCACATGGAATGTCACCCACATTGGGTAAGGATCACGTTGGGCACGTCTGTGTAGGGCGCATAGACTGTAGGGGGCACATCGTAACGATCACAAAACCCACTCAAGGCCCCAACTTATGTAGAGTGCATAGTTTGCATAGAGTCACTGTGTGGGGTACACAATCCATTTAGAGCTTTTAGCCTACATAGGACGCAAGAACTTTATTGGGCACAACCCATGAAAAACATCAGCCCGTAATAGGTCCATAGAGAATAAATGTGAGGAGTGAAGCATGGGCTATGTATAAGCATGGTGTTCTTTCAAGTAGTTCACATTTGATAAGAAAGATGAATGGTAGGAGGTAAACTTTAATGTTTTTCAAGTTAGAAGAAATCATGATAGCGAGAGATAAGCTTCTACGAAGTTGATACTATTTCAGATAGATAAGATACTTCAAACCCAAGATGGACAGGTGACTGAGACAATTTTCAATGTAGATAAGTTACCAGAGGCTAGGTTTGAATGAAGGTAGACATCAAAGAATATGTTATAGTCGTCTAGTCTATCATGATAAAGATCAACATGGTTGGAGATAGACACTGAAGTTCCCGAGTTTGATTAGAATACGACCTATGATTAGAGGTTGAGACGGCTTACTCCCATGTATTAACAAAGATTGAGGCATGACAAAAAAAATCCACAAACTAAACTACAAATTTATTATCAACCTCCAACTTTTATCTTAATTTAATATAGCGTAGCATAATTTGGTAGAGTAGAAGTAATAGTGGTAATTCGACTCTTGCTAACCCCTTGTAATGTTAAGCCGACTTTGAGATGAGCTTTCAAGCCGTCACAAGATCGTTCTTGGCATTTTCTCTGACTTTTTTTCTCGACGGATAGATAGTATATGATATGATTTAATTAAAGGCAAATTACCCCTTAGTCCCTATTCTTAATTACAATCTCCTTTGGGTCCATGTTTTTTGAAAAATTATTTAGCCGTCCTTGTATTTTAATAAAATATTGGTCTCGGGTCCTTGGTTAATTTCAACACCAGTTTTTCATTTTTTTGTCATGTGAAATGACTTTTATCCTTCACAAAACGACAAATTTCATTTTTTTGTTTAGGGTAAAATAGTCATTTCACATGACAAAAAGAATGAAAAAATGGGTGCTGAAGTTGACCAAGGACCCGAGGCCAATATTTTTTCAAAATACAGGGATGGCTAAATCATTTATGAGAAAAAAGAAACCCGATAAAAGAATTCGATTAAGATCAAGAACTAGAAAGTAATTTGACCTTTAATTAAATTCTTCAGTAAATATGCATATAATAGGTAGTCTTGAGTTTTGACAATCTCGTTGTTTTTGGTCTTTTACGTGCTCCAATTTTTTTTTCTATTGAGGTCGAAGCTAACTCTCTGATCGAAAGCCTACGAATTACGATGGGAGCATCCGTGAAAAAATCACCCTATGATGATCATCATATCATGACTGTTGAGAACAAACAAATTAATTCTATCAATGACCATTTCAATAAGAAGTAGTCCAAAACCAATTTTGTGATATTTAAATTTTACTTAAAAAGTCTTAAAACGGCGAACTAAACCGCATGTCTCACAGTTGGGCTTTGATGTGATGTGAAGTAGATGTGTAAGAATCAGGAAATCCGAACTTGTTCCGAAAAGAAGGCCCAAGTCTCCTCCACTATGCCAATCAAACTGTAAAATAAAATTGGAAATAACAGAATCCCCGAAGAGGCAATAATATATTCCCTCTGAAAAGAAAAAAAAGGACCCAATTCCAGAACAAGAGCTTTCAATACAACAAAATTGACAAAAGGAGCAATTACTAAAATACCTCCCCCTCACATAATGAGCCCTAAACAAGGAATAAGGACAAATAATGAAATAATAATAATAAATTAAAAAATAATAATCAGAGAGGGAGAGGGAGGGAGAGAGAGAGAGAGAGAGAGAGAGAGAGAGAGAGAGGGTTTTTGGGGACTGATAAAGCAGAGGAGAGGGTGGGAGAGTTAAAAAGATATCTTGTCCCTCTTCGCCTCCCTTTGCGGTTTTATTTCCCACCCATCTTTTTAATTAGGGCACAAACAGACAGAGCAAGGCAACCCAAGCTCCTTGTCTGAGGTCAATAAAGAGTAAGGAAAAGGAAGCAACCACTTAACAAACGACGCCGGTTCAGATCCCAGAGAGAGAGAGAGAGAGAGAAGCAGGAGGAAGAGGGAGGATGAGTGGGCGAGGAGTGGGCGGGACCCACAAGAGCGGTGAAAACCCTAATAAGAGTAGCAACAACCCTAACAATAATGGGAAGCAGCAGCAGGAAGGAGGAGGAGGAGGGACAGTGATAATACCGGCGGGGGCGAAGAAGATAGTTCAGAGCTTGAGGGAGGTTGTTAACAACGTCCCCGATGCCGAGATCTACGCCGTTCTTAAGGACTGTAATATGGACCCCAACGAGGCTGTCAACCGCCTCCTCACCCAAGGTATTAGATAGATATGCGACCTTTAAGTTTCAAGATTGTTTGCTTTCTGTTGCTTTTTGCTTTCTGGGTTTCTACTGGGTGGGCGTTGTCGGATTAAAGATTGGGTCTTTGGGGAGTATTGGGATGTGGGTTTTTGCTTAGTGGTAGTGTAGGCGCTACATGGTGTTTCAAGATTCTTGCTTTCTGCTTCTGGGTTTCCGCTGGGTCTGTGTTTTCGGGTTAAAGATTGGGTCTTTGGGGGTTTTGGGATGTGGGTTTTTGCGTGGGGTTAGTGTAGGGGATGATGGTGGCAGCTGTGTGATTTTCAAGATTGTTGCTTTTTGCTTCTGGGTTTCTACTGTGTCGGCGTTTTTTCGTTAAAGATTTGGTCTTTGGGGCTTTAGGGATGTGGGTTTTGCGTGGGGGTAGCATAAGGACTGATGGTGGCGGCTGTGTGATTTTTCAAGATTGTTGATTTTTTGCTTCTGGGTCTATACTGGGTCGGTGTTTCGGGATTAAAGATTTGGTTTTTTGGGTTTTGGGATGTGGGTTTTGCGTGGGGCTAGTTTAGATGGTGGCAGTTGTGATTTTTCAAAATTGTTGTTTTTTCTTGCTTTTTGCTTCTGGGTTGGCCTTTAGGGATTAAAGGTGGAGTCTTTGGGAGTTTGGAGATGTAGGTTTTTGCGTGGGGTGGTGTAGGTTGATGGCTGCGGGATTGCATGCCCTAGGGTTTTGTGGTAAAGATTAGAGCTTTATTTGGGACTGTTTCAGTGATTTGTTGTAGGTTGATGTTGTTGTCTGCTATGGAATGGGATTCATTGGTTGCTTTTGTCTGTGTTTTCTAATCTGTGTTGAGTTATGATGCATACTGGTAGATCTTCTCCGCAATGATTTTATAGCTGTCAGAAAATATTATATGTTACTAGTACTGAAACTGTCAAAGTTTGTTTCTGGGGGTAGTGTAGGACTGTAGGTGCTGGTTCTGGCAGGGGCCTGCAGTGGAGGGGATAGTAGGGTAGCTGGTATGTGCATGGTCTAGGGTTTTGGGAGGATTTTGGTATAGATTGGAGCTCTCTTAGAGCTTGTTTTCATAATAATGTTGGTGGGTTGCGCTCTGTGTTGGTATTCACTATTTGCGTTTCTTTCTGTTTCTTAAGCTGCTTGTGGTGAAAAATGAAAATATTGGATTTGCAGATCTTAGGGTTTCTTTTTCTATAGAGTTTTGTGGTTTTTTTTCGCTGGCTTTGGAAACAGCCTATCAGGTTATTATGCATGCTGGAAGAATTTTTTTTTGCAATCTGCATACATTGTCCTGTTGCCAAGAAGTATTTTATGTTACCTTTGTAGGTTGTCTGTGACTGAAAAGGAAAACTTTGTGTGTATGGAAGGATTCAAAGTTTGTTTCTGATGAAACCTTTTTTGAATATTCAGATACTTTTCACGAGGTGAAGAGCAAGAGGGAGAAGAAAAAGGAGGTTCGTACCTATCTCTTAAACTTTCGTTTTTTTATGGTACTCGTTATACTTACTTAACTTTTGTTCCTTGTTGCAGAATAAGGATCTCCCAGAGACCAGACCTCGTGGTGGTACTACCACGATGCATCGTGCTGGCAGAGGTGGATCGGAACGCCATCTACGTGGCTCCCAGTACACCCCGCAGGGTATATTTTTTTCTCACTTTGTCTTTGTTGATGTTTTATTTCCTACGACTGATGTCAATGTATTTGATTAACCCTGGATGCTCTCTGTTTATACAGAACCAAAGCCTGGATTCAGAAAGGAGAATGTACCACATGGTTCAACTTCTTCTAGCACGGCAGGAAGTATTTATAATCAGCGACTGTCAGTGAACAGGTATCTTTTTGAAAAGTTGGACTGAAAAATTATCTAGCTTCCTTTATTCCAACTGCCCTCATGGGAAGGAGATTTTTCTTATGGTTTGCTATGGCTTGCAGTGATTATATGTTGGCAGAAAATAAACAGTCCCAGGCCCCTGTTGATTCGGCCTTTTCGTCATCAGGGTTCAAATCTTCATGGATGGGGGTTCCTGGTCAGGTTTCAATGGCTGATGTTGTGAAAATGGGTCGACCGCAAAACAAGGCAGCTGCCTTACCACCTCATCACAATATCAACCATATCCATGGTGATTATGGCTCACATTCATTTGAAAATAATGCATCCAAGATCTCAGGGACAAATTGGGATGCAGAGCTTCCTACAAGTCACAATTTTGATGCAGATGATGAATGGCCTTCTATTGATCTGCCACCAGCTGCTACAATGTCTTCTGAGATACCTGCTGCTGCAGACTCTCAGTTCTATTCAGATCCATCTAGCTTGACTTTGGATGAAGGCGATCTTCATACAAAGTCCAAAACAGAGTGTGTTCAGGTACTGGAACAAGGCCACATCGAAGCATCTGTGGCTAGCAGGAGCGTACAAGAGAATGACACTGGTGCTTCAACTATATTTGACAACAATTCTTATTACCAGTCTCATGCTCATACTTTTGAGCCAAATGATGGTGAGCTAGTCCGCTGCATCTTTCTATTTCTGAACCAAATTCATGTTTAGCCTCTCTGTCTGGCGTCCATTTGATTCAGTGTCTTCATTTTAATGGTTTTGACTTTTTTTATGGAATGTAGAGGATTTGGTTTGCACTGTGATCTTCGAATCATGCATTTTCTTATCATGTTTTTCCTTTCTTCATGGCAGTGGAGAATGGTGCTTCATCACTTAATGATAACTTGCAGCAACTGAGTCTGGAGAATGATGATCAAAGGGAAGTTCCTGAAGAAGATAAGCCATCAGTTATTATTCCAAATCATCTGCAAATTCATGGGGAAGATTGTTCTCACTTGAGTTTTGGGAGCTTTGGACCTGCGATAGGTTCCGAATTCTCTGAACCATTTTCATCAAGGCCCCTGAAAACTGACCTAGATGAGACTTCAGAAGTGGTGGATGGCCCACCTACTGGGCTTTCAGATGCTAGGTATACTACATTCATGGTTGTTTTTCAAATATCATTTTTGTTCAATTGGCAGTTTTTTTTGAAGTGCTTGCTTTTGCAGAAATTCTGATTATTACGTGGATGATCATATCAGAAGCGCAACAGATGAGAGCTTAAGGCATAGAGCAACTGTTAGCCCTGGGAGTTATGATTCTTCTTCAGTTCAACAGCCAGAGATTCTGAAGGAAGAAACAACTGAACCTTCTCATGAAAGTCAATACGCATTTCCTTCATCAGTGCCAGGATATTCTTACGAAAGTGCTGAACAGTTGGCTGCTGCGTTCAATAATGCTCAAACTGGCTCTCAGATTCCAAATGCTGCTCATTACTCAAATATGATGGTATGATACTCTTCCTCTGATTCTTCATCTTTTTTTTTTGTTCAAGTGACCCTTGGTGATCTATTGTCCTTGACATGTGACGTTCTCGTCACATTTGCCAAATTCTCAGCAGTGAGTAGAAAGTGCATCAAATGCTCGCCATTCTAAGTTTTAAACAGCTGATTTCTGAAGTATCTGAACTCTCATGGTTGTATCATGAATGGTGTAGATGGTTAATGCAAGTTGTTTCTTGTCTTCTCAAATGCATGATTGTGTAAAAAGTTTGCTTGTTCAAAAGCTTTAGATTATGCATACTTTCATGGGCATTATACTGGTATTGGACTTGGCAATTAACTATACTTAATTTTACAGCAAGCATATTCAAGTTCTATACCGAGCAACTTATTGGCCTCTGGTGTTCACACGGGGAGGGGACATGACCTTTCTTACTCACCCTTTCCTATGACACAACTAATGCCATCAAAGTACAGTAATACGGAATCTGCAATCAATGGTCAAAGCCTTTCCATGTCTGAGGTGCTTATCTATTCTAGCTTGAGGCTTGAACTTCTTTCCAATTTGTTATAGTTTCTTTAGTATAGGAAGCACATCATGAAATATATGAAGCATGTCATGAAATATATTTCAACTCAAGACAATAGGAGTTAAGACTTTTGAGTCTTTGACCAATTCTTCCCTGTAATCTTACCAGGCATTGAGAGCTGCTGCCATTTCTTCTGCTCAGCCAACTCAACAGACACATGCTGGCGCCAATGTAGCCACTGGACCTGCCGTTCCCCAGCAGATGCCCGTGCATCCTTACTCGCAACCTAATCTTCCCTTGGGACAATATGCTAATATGATAGGCTACCCCCTTCTTCCTCAGAGCTATGCGTACATGCCATCTGCTTTCCAGCAAAATTTTGCCGGTAACAGTACATACCATCAGTCTCTGGCTGCAATGCTTCCACAGTACAAGAACAGTGTTTCTGTAAGTAGCTTGCCTCAGTCTGTTTCCGCTGCCTCCGGCTATGGTTTTGGGAATTCCAACAGCGTTGCTGGAGGCAATTTTCCCCTGAACCAATCTGCAGCCCCTACGGCCTTGGCCATGAGCTATGAAGACCTTCTGAACTCCCAGTACAAGGAAAGCAACCATCTATTATCAATGCAGCAGCATGTACGGTTTCCGCTCTTCCTGATGTCAAATTACTTTCTGGGTTTGGATCCAACTTAACGCTTCTATTTCTCTCTTGGTAAAAGCTTATGCTTGGTTCCCTTTTCCGTTGACAGAATGACAACTCGGCCATGTGGGCGCAACAACAAGGTGCTGGTTCACGGACGATGACTGGAGTCCCTGGCAACACGTATTACAGTTTCCAGGGGCAAAACCAGCAGGGAGGTGGGTTCCGGCAAGCCCAACAGCCATCACAACAGCAATTTGGTCCCCCGGGGTACCCAAATTACTATCAGTCGGCACTGTCATTGGAGCAGCAACAGCAGCAGCAGCAGCAGCAGCATAATGCTAGGGATGGGTCGATGGTGGGTTCTCAAGGCCAACCGTCAAAGCAGAACCAGCAGCTGTGGCAAAGCAGTTACTGAAGATGAAGGAAAAGCAGCATCAGCAATTCAGCTCCTAGTTTTTCAGTGTCTCGGTTCTCAGTTTGGTGGCTGACATGTTCGGCCGCATCCCATCCCGAGCATTCGCAACTGGTTCGACGAGACTTGAACTGGGTGCTGCTCACCCTTGTGTTATGAGGATGGATGTATTTTCCTCTAGTATTGATCATGTGGGGTTGTTTTTAACGTAGAGAACAGTGTGCTAATCCGAGTTAGGGAGTGGTACTACGTTCATCGTCTTTGTTCCTCTTTTTTGTTATAGTGGAAATTTCCCGTTTTTCCTGTGGACATTCGAATTCCGTTTTAATTCTCCCCCATACCTCTTTGACAAAGTTGAAACGAGCTGCTGTTTTGTTACCAAGGAGCGAGCTGACATTAAAATTTTGTGTTTTACAAATAAAAGTATAAGACAGATTTGAAATTAATTAATCATAAATTTTTTTTGTTGAAGGATTGGGCTTGTCTGTAACCGATAGTTTTGCTATATAAATATCAATTAACAATTAACACAGAGACAAAGTAGGGCTGTCTCAGATATCATTTATCTCACTTGATTGAGATAATGCCACGAAAGAGATTCGATGGGTTGGTACTTCAACTGACCCATCTCTCTCTCTCTCTCTCTCTCTCTCTCTCTCTCTCTCTAGAATAGATCGACACAAGACAAGAGCAGTAGGTTGGCTGTAGTAGGATTCTCGCGTAAACCGTACATCTTCAAAACTATTACTAAAGTAACAAACTTGTTCACAAGTGGAGTTGCCCATAATTCCATCTCTGGTAATCTTACTTTACTTTACTTGGTGTCTAATGCATCGTTTTTTCCTCGAATAACCTTCATCAACTGCGGCTTTTATTCTCCACCTTCTGTTCTCTGAAGCTTCTCTCTCTCTCTTTTTTTCTCTCTTTGCTTTTATTCTCCGAGGTCTTCTAGTTACTACGCGTTCTTGAGACTGGTTCCTGTGACATCCTTCTTCTGTTTTTGAACCCTTGTGAGTTATGTTTTGTCTTGTTTTGTTAATAGAGATCCTAAAAAGAACCGTTTTTTGCTCATAAAGTTGGGAGTCTTTAGAGAGCATCCGAGGAATGAGCAGCCGAATGATGGTTGATTTCACTTGTTTTGCCTCCCTTGCTTTTGTAAGCCATCGTCTTCTAGTTATTAGTAGGATGCTGCTTTCGAGAAAACTGGTTCCCAGTGACGTCCTTCTTCACTTTGAACTCTTGTGAGTTATGATTTCACTTTGAACGGTTTTTTTTTCCCTAAAGTTGGAGTCTTTAGAAAGCTTCCGAGGAATGATGGTTGCTCTGCACTTGTTTTGCCTCCCTTGTTTTTGAGAGAAATCCCGCAGCTGCAACGAACTCTTTTGCGATTCTCGATGTTTGTTAACTGTGTTCAAACTTTATTAATCGCTTTCGGTGTTATTTTTTGTCAGTGTAAGCTGCACCATAGATTGCCATTCTCATGCTTGATGCTATAAATGAGATAAGGCTCTCGAAATGGAACACAATGGGATAGAGATCAGCCAAGACCAATCCAGTAACGGAGCTAATCTGATGAAGAAACCCGAGCACAGCAGGAGTGTCTACGCCAGAGATGTCGTGCCTGGAGCCGATCTTTGGAAAGACGGGCTTATTTGTGCCTTTGAATTTGTTCGGGGTCGTAGGAGGTCAGTCAGTTCAAAGTCTGCACCAAGGATCCCAAGCAAACATTTGGTTCACGAATCTGCGAAGACTCCTATGTCATTTATCGGACTTGATGAGTATTCTTCTCCCCATGGCAGCCACTTAGTGGAACCGTCGTGTGCCCCAGTGTTGAATGGAGAGCAAAGAGCTTTTCACGAACATAAACAACAGTTAGGACAGTGCCCGGCAGTAGAAAGGCTTGAGGACAGTCATTGGGTGGCCATTGGATGGGCTAGAATATCAGAGCTAGTCCAAAAGGTGCAAGTTGATGCTGACTGGACAACACATCCGTTGGAACTGATGGATGATGACGATGAGCTTACGGTTGCAGATTTAGCAGCGCCGTACTGGGAGCGCCCAGCAGGACCAGTGTGGTGGTGCCATGTGGATGCAGGTCACCCATATGTTCAGTCCTGGCTCAGAAACGCTGCATGGTTACATCCTGCTATTAGTTTGGCCCTAAGAGATGAAGGGCGTCTCATAAGTGATAAGATGAAGCACCTTCTTTATGAAGTATGCATTTTGCAACGGGAATTTGAATTTTAGCTCCTTTAATAGCCATTTCTATCACACGTTTCATGTTGACTTACTTTTACATGTGTACTATGAACAGGTTCCGGTGAGGGTTGCCGGGGGCCTGCTATTTGAGCTCTTAGGTCAATCAGCTGGCGATCCATTTGTTGATGAGGACGACATCCCTGTTGTTCTTCGGTCTTGGCAAGCGCAGAATTTCTTAGTAACCGCATTGCACATAAAAGGGAAAGTGTCCAGAGTAAATGTTCTGGGTATCACTGAAGTGCAGGTTAGTTGATACTTGAATGATGTTTAACCACAATAAGATGCAACAAACCAACAATCTTTTCTTTTGTTTAGGAGCTTCTCTCTTTCGGAGGATATTATATACCGAGAACAACACATGAAGTGATAGCACAATTAGCTTCCCGCCTTACCCGCTGGGATGATAGGTAATTGGAACTCCTCTTGTTTGCTGACTCATTTTTATATCTTCATCTTCAACTAGCCTGTCGCCTGTTGAGTGTTGTCAAGAAATGGATTTTTTGGTGGGCTAGCTCCCGCAAGTAAATTGGTGATCGCCAATGGCCACTTGCAGAGTTGGTTGACAACTGCCAGTCATGCCAGACAAATTTTCCTGTTTTGTATTCGACTCTTGCTTCTAAAATTTAAGATGAACACAAATAATTTAATGAATTCAACCACTTAATTTTATTCATCTCATTTAGCGACGACTTTATAGTAAAATAATACAAGGGGAAAAGCATGGCTGACTGCAACGGCTAGTATTTACTTTTGTAAACCCAGAAAGTACCAAGGGTAATGGGGAATTCTAACAGAACTAAAGAGCACTACAGAAGTTTTAGTTTGATTTTAAGATGACTAAACACATGAAGATCAACATGATGTTCATGGAATAATCAAGAACACTTGTAAAAAAAATTTAGTAATGCCGTCTAATCTTCAAACTTCAATGCTGGTGACTTCAGGGCAAGTAAAATATGATGTAGAACATCCTTGAAGTACCTAAAGTACCTACAAACACAATAACTCAAAATAAGCTCATAAATCATTTATTTAATTCAACATTCTCTCAAGTTGGATTTACAAATCATATAAGTCCAACTTGGAAGAAAGATATTGAAATTGATTAAATATAGAGCTTTGGTGAATATATCAGTAGTTTGTTCATCACTGCTCAAATAGGACGTAGCAAATGTCTTTGGACTTAACATTTTTCCTAACACAGCGACAATCAATTTTTATATGCTGAGTCCTTTCATGAAAAACAGGATTAGTAGCAATATAGATGGCAGATTAGTTGTCACAGAACATTTGTATGGGTTCACTTTGGAAAAAATTAAGTTCAGTCACAAGATACCTTGGCCAAATGAATTCCACAACAGCAAGAGCCATGGTTATGTATTCTGCTTCAGCGGAGGACCTAGAAACCACAGTTTGTTTCTTACTCTTCCAAAGTATCCAAGTTGCTACCCATAAAGGTACATAAACTAGTGGTGGACTTACTGCCACGTGCATTTGCATAGCTAGGCATCAGTAAAAACAGAGATTTTCATATGGCCAGCCTTCCTCATAAGTAACCTTTGACCAGGACTGGTTTTAAGATAGTGCAAGATTCTTTCAGCGATAAGCACATGACTAGTCCTAAGCTTATGCATAGCCACGTTATATCTTTTGTCTCTTTGTGCGATCGTATTCTTATATTGCCTTCGCCTCGGCATATGTTTGGTATTTACTTGTTTTGTAGCTTCATCTCCAATTATTTAATTGGGAAGTTTTTGTTAGAAGAAAGTTTGTGAACGAAGCTTCCAGTAACTTTTTTTTCTTTCGTGGAGACAAACACTGGATTTGGACTTGAATTTTCCTTCTTTCTCTTGTATGCTAGTTTCCGTTCGAACTGAGCTCACCTTTTCTTCATCTCACATTTGACCTTTGTCTTTGTGATTCCTCGTACTAGGTTATTCCGCAAGTCCATCTTTGGAGCCGCAGATGAAATCGAACTGAAGTTTGTAAACAGGTTCTGGAAACTTTCCGGCTCACGTTTACAACTAATTTATTACTCGTTTATTACTGTATGGATATTAATGTCTTTTTTTCTGAGCAGGAGAAACCACGAGGATATGAATCTGTTCAGTGTCATTCTGAACCAAGAAATCAGACGATTGTCCAAACAGGTAAAATATATACGGCTTCATATCTACTGTTGCAGCTGAGGCAATGATTAATCGGAAGCTGTTCTTAATTCTTATTCCATTTTGATGATTTCTTTTTTTTTTTTCTATCATGTACCATATCGCATGGTCTCCACAGGTAATCAGGGTGAAATGGTCGCTTCATGCTAGAGAGGAGATCATTTTCGAGCTTCTCCATCATTTGAGGGGAAACGGGGCACGAGCGCTATTGGGCGAAATAAGAAAGTGCACACGGGAAATGTTGGAAGAGCAAGAAGCAGTCAGGGGTCGCTTGTTTACTATTCAGGATGTCATGCAAAGCACTGTTCGAGCATGGTTGCAGGTCCGAAAGCGAAAGCAGACATCGATATCCACCTTGCCAGTTACATATTGCAACTTCGTCTAACGTGGTCCTTCGTTTCTGTGGTTTCAGGATAGAAGTCTTCGTGTCACCCACAACTTGGCCGTTTTTGGTGGCTGTGGCCTTGTTCTTTCCATAATCACTGGCTTGTTTGGCATAAATGTTGATGGGATCCCTGGATCCAAGAACACGCCTTATGCGTTTGGTCTGTTTGCAGTCGTTCTCTTATTCATCGGAATGGTGCTCATTGGAGTTGGTCTGGTCTACCTTGGTTTGAAGAAGCCGATTACCGAGGAGCAGGTCGAAGTGAGGAAGTTGGAGCTGCAGGAGTTGGTGAAGATGTTTCAGCATGAGGCAGAGACTCACGCGCAGGTTCGAAAAAATATGCTTCGTAACAACTTGCCACCAACTTCCGGAGATGTATTTACAAATGACGTAGATTACTTGCTGATCCAATGAATACCTCACTTACCATCTTCCCATTAACCACCGATCAGCTCCAGATAGGGAAAAGAATGAGAGATTAGATGGTCATGATATCTCGCTCCTCGAGCACTTCAGTTTAGCCAGTTGATAGGCGCGTAAGAGTATTTAGAGGCTGTAGATTGTAATCAAGGCAATCTATACCCCTGTTTCTTATCTCTATTATGTTAAAGTGGCATTAGTCTGTTGGCATATGATTTAAGGAGGCACCGACCGAGACAAGTCTCAAATTTATTTAGTCCGATTAGCTGTATGAAGTTTTCTTTGAAATACAGATTCACTTGTCTTGTAAGAACCGCAGTGGAAGTTAATAACACCATTCGCCATTCCTATCGCACACAAAACATGCATAATTCGGATTGGACAATACTAAGTCCAAGATTTCTTATATCCATACATGTATGTATATATCTCTTCATATTAACGTTCCAGTTGATGATGCTCATCGAGATCTTAAGCCGAAAAATCCGAAGACCAGCTTCCAGATTAGAGCTTTTTGGCAATCGACGAAAAACAGGAAGCATATTCATGTGAAGCATATGCTTCCAACATACAGGGACTCTAAAGCTAAAATTATAAGCAAAGATGTCTATGGTTCTCCTTTGTTTGCTGAGGTGAAGCTATCATTTCAGAAGGGATCTTGTGAGATGCTCGCGAGCAGTTGCCAGCGCCTGAGACAAGGTCTGCAAGAGCACGCACCACATATGTATTAGTTTAACGATATTCCGATATCCAGGCATCACAAAAGGTGGAGGTAATCAGTTCAAACAAGTACATACCTGCTCCGACAAAGGAGCATTGGCGTCCACGCTGTGACTTGCAACCTTGCCCGCTATGACATTTGCATCAGTTTCAAGAATGAGACTGCAGTGGAAATGAAATAGTAAGTGGCCAGCCTGGTTAGATACATCTATCCAGCTACTTTCATTTAACAATCTTCAAGAATGGTTAGTGCAAGTAGATAATCTCCGCGAAAGTTTGATTCATCAGCTGAAAGCAATATGCATTGATAAGCAGGCCCTGATTAGATATATTCGAGTAGAAAGTCAGTAAGCTAGCTTAAACCTTACGGTTTGTCATCTCACAAGAAAGCTATCTGCAGTTGTGTTCAGGGAAAGAAGAATAAGAAGAGACATGAGATTTTCCAATTGTTTGCATGAATAGTGTTGCATACCCGCCATCAATAATCTCGTCTATGCACATCAGGATAAGATCCAGATTCTCAAGTGCCTCTCTTTTATCCACGTTGCCTCTGCAACAACAGAATATTCAAATACATGTCAAGTGTGGAGCAAATAAATTTTCATAATTAGTGATGGGAGTGACATAGGGATTCATAGCAGTTAGCACAAAAGATACCTTAGAAGGAGGCCAACTGCATCAAAGAATCCCTGCAGAACCGTTGATAAAATGATCTCGTTCTCCTCTTCACTCCCAGTGACAAAGAAGTGAAGATCTTGCACAAACTTGTAGACAACAACATTGTTCTCAAACATTGTTATCTCCGCTGCGAATGAGAAAAGTTTTCAGTATAATTGTTGATGAGAATCGGTTACTGAACAGATAAATGGTCCTCGATATAACATAGTGAACAATCATAAGAGAAATCTGTCAACGTTTCAATTCCAATTAGTCAGAATCCCTAACGAAACTAAATTTATGAACAACCAATATCATCAGCTCTGCTACAAAAGTTGAGCCGTGAAATAACCTCTAATTTCAGCACCACCTCAAATGCACATCCCAAACTGCTATCCATGGAACATAAGGGCTCGTTTGGTGCCATGACCAGATAAAGATCAGGAGAGGTGTTCAACCGAATACACAAGAAACAACAGGCGCAAACAGAAGTCATATAAAGGAAGATATCAGGCAGCCCAATGACCAGGACATAAAAGCGCAACATATGACATCGCAAGACATGGGTTGACGAGAAAAGGGAGACCGTGCATGCTGCTAACCTTCAGTGCGGCCATTTGTCTTCTGAGTCTTGGCAAAAATACCCTTCTCAAAAGCTTCCTTGGCACCATTAGTTGGCCAGTCATCGGAATAGTACTTGACAGCCACACGCCTCCCTTCGGAATCCAGCAAAAGGATGTTCTTCACGGAAGGACAAAACTCCTGCTCACAACAAAAAGGATTGTACCAAAAACAATCAAAACTTGTGACCTGTAACACAAATGCAGCTTCAAGTTCATCTTTCAAAAGCCTTAAGCTTTGCGCACAAAACAGTCTTTCGAACCTCATCCACCTAAACAGATTGGATTGGCAAGAACAAACACAGAGTTGAGACAAGCATCCACACGGGATTCCGCGTTTCCGCTAGGATAAATGGGAACCTAATGGATCCATCCTTCTACCTCGAACCGAAGCAGCAAATCAACATCATCATCCGCCAAACCAAGAATAATCAGAGATCTACGCCACAACTCAAACCCTATGGAAAGTAAAATTCTCAAAGAAATATAATTTGAACCATAATGCAACTAAAGTTTCGATCTTTTGCTTGAAGGTGCCCAGAAATTTTTCTTAGGGCAACGAAATCGGGTGATGGAGAGCCTAGAAATGAATCTTGAACCTCAAGACTTAGGACTTAGGACTTAGAACCCTTGGATCAAAAAGGGTTTAGGCCAACCCGCCTTAAATTTTCTCGACCAAAAAAAAAAAAAAACTCTATACTCATCATCATGAAAGTTTGAAAATTTCACACTGGACTAGAGAGAGAGAGAGAGAGAGAGAGAGAGAGAGAGAGAGAGAAAGAGAGAGAGAGAGAGAGAGAGAGAGAGAGAGAGAGAGAGAGCTGACCATGGTGGTGAACAGAGAAGAAGAGAAAGAGCCGAAACTTGAGGAGCTTGGTCGGTCCGCTCTGACTCCTCTGACTAAGGTTCAAATGGGCAACAAGGGTTTGATTTGATTGAAGCGTCAATTTTAATTGTTAAGTAAAAAAGTCAAAATCTTGCTCTTTAATTGTGGACGACTTGTCGTTCGTAAGTTAGTGAGGCCTTTCTTTTGGGGTTGGCAGTGTCTCTTTTCGGCCAAAAAAATAGAGAAAAGGTTCGGAGGGTTTTTTCTGTTACGATGATGAGGACTTGTTTGGGTGCAAGGTTTCAGTCCAAACTTCATCCTCTCCTCTCTCTCCTCACTCCTCAGGTGGTTACCTCTCTCTCTCTCTCTCTCTCTCTCTCTCTCTCTCTTTATAACTAACTGTATGTGTGAAAAGTTTGAAGGCTTGGTCTAACTGTGATTAGTTTCAGGTGGCCTCTGTGGTGTCCCTTTGTCCGTCCTTTGTTGGAAGCCATGGACGGTAATTATCTATTCATTTTCTATTACATTTCAAGCTGTCCGCTCTGTGGATTGAGAGTTGATGGTCTGATTTAGGTGGGTGGTTTGGGGTGAGGTGGAAAGCCCCCATCAAATAATTTTTTCGGGTTGGTGTCCGAATAAAATTACGGAGTGTATCTGTTTCTTCTTTCAAAGTCTTTTGTGTTTCCATGTGGTGGTTATTGTGGAAGCAGTTAGGAAATAGACCAAAGATCTGTGCTTGCATAATATATCTGATCCCACCTTACACTGCTGATTACTGCAATTCCCATCAGATCTCATTCGCTGTAGTTTCCGGATGGTTAAAGTACTCCTACAGTTGATAGTTTTGAGCGTCCACATATGTGAACGATGAACCTTTGTGTATGCATACAGCTTCTCTACCCAAAGATTATGGGATCATGTGGGAATGTCTTCACATAGGAAGTCCGTTAATGGAATTCGAACATTTTGCACTCCTGGAGGTGCGTGATGACCTTCTGCAAACTCTACTAGTATGGTCCAATACGGCTATGCACATTGCATGCTATCTTGTTCTAGTAATTATTGTCATTGTTATATAGTTTGAAGCGTTGTAGGTGAAAATTGCTGGTTTCACAGAATTCCAGACTGTAATTCAATCATAGTCTTAACTTAGATGCAGATAGAGTGAGATGTAAGGCAGGGAGAGCTGCAGTACCGATTGTTGTTTGTTTCGGCATTTTCAATTTTCAGTTTGAGCTTGGTGATTGTCTTATGGTTAATATGTCTCTGAATTGTGGTTTGCGCCTTCTGTTCTTTTTCTTTGTGCTTGATTTGAGATTTGGTGAGGCACTTTTGTGGAGATGGATTCTAGAAACTTGATATTGTCATCTTGATGCTACAAGCTCACTGCTCTCAAGTTGGTCTCGTCGTGTTCGATTCATATCGAGTATCCAACTGTCTGCAACAAATTCATGTGTTTGGTTCATTGCTTCCGGTTTGCTGTTTGTATAATGAAGTAACAGATGAAGGGATTTCTAATTTTATGATGCATATGGCTTGCTGGTTGTTGTGATTGCTGAACTTGATTTTCTTCCATGTCAGATCTGACTATTAAGAAGTGTGTGCCATGCAATGCGAAGGATTTGCGCCCGATGACGGAAGAAAGCGCGAATACATTGATGCCACAGGTAGATTTGTGTAATGCCAAACGATTTGTGTGTTTTCTGTATATAGCTGTTATTCATATTCCCTTTTCAGGTTGCTGGCTGGAACCTGGTGAATGAAAATGATACATTGAAATTGAGCCAGTCATGGAAGGTGAAGAGCTTCACCAAGGGATTGCAACTCTTTCATCTTGTGGGTGATCTTGCTGAAGCTGAAGGTATCGGTTGTCTTTTCAACTACTTCATTTCACTCATCTATATATGTTACCATTGATTCAGACACAGAGGATCGTACTTGGTTTTGAGTTGAGTATTGCGTGTCAATGCAGGCCATCACCCAGACCTTCATCTTGTCGGATGGAATAACGTGAAAATCGAGATCTGGACTCATGCTGTTGGTAAGAACATATGTATCTGAAGGCTGCATCGACTCATTTTTTTTTGTTTCGGAAGATGATTCATGGCAATCTGTTCTTGTACGCAGGTGGATTAACCGAAAACGACTTCATCCTCGCCGCGAAGATAAACATGCTACCAATGCGTGAGCTGCTGAGGAAAAAGAATGTTTGATGAGATGTGTTTGGCTGCAGCATAAAACTATCTTCAATGTCTGGTTTGCTGGGAGATTTTATGTTCCATCGTCACTTTTATAGAATAGTTTTGACATTTTTTGGTACCGGTTTTTGTTGAGAACGATATACCGGGGCAAAAAAATCTGCATGGACGGGCTTGTGCAGCAGCTAATCATCGTTTTATTTTATTTTGATATTTATTATTCAATATAGGAAAAAGTGCACTTAAATATCTCGTAGTTTTATCTATTATCACTTCGGTACTTTGTAGTTTCAATATCGTAAAGATATCCAATTTATTACAAATTTTTATCACTAGCTGGTCCCGAGTCCGGTTCAAGAAATTTTTTCCAAAACATCGTCGTTTATCCAAGTTATGAGGAGTAGGAAGGGTAAAAAGTGATGAAGATCGGAACTAATTGATTAATTAATTACCAATACTAGAAGCATCATCTAGTCGATGATTCTCTTCATTTCATGGAGAGGCAGACGGAAGTCCTCGACCAAATGGACCCAGGCACCTTTACACAACTTTTAGAGATTCGGATGAAGGTGAGGGAATTTTTGAATAGAAGGAAAGTGAAAGGAGAGGGGGCAGCGGATCATTTGGTGTTTAGGTTGAATAGGGACGAGCGAGAAGGATTTGGTGCTAGGCGTTATTTTGAAAAAAAATTAAAAGTAAAAAACGAATAAATTTTGTAATTTATAATTGCCACGTCAGCCAAATACATGGTGTTTACGTTGGATCTAAAACAAGCCATTTTGAAATAAAATCCATGAATCGGATCTGGGACCAGGCAATAATAAAAATTTGTTATAAGTTAAAACTCTTGTACGATTTTAAATCACATAATATTTTAATGATAATCGATAAAATCACAAGATATTTTTTGTAATTTTTTATTTCAATATAATACAATTTCTTAGCTGAAATATGTCTTATGATACTTGCAAGAGAGATAAAAATAGTTGGACATTATATCTCATTGTAGTATTGTGGAATTGATCTCTCTCTCAACTCCTTCTATTAATATAGCACGCACTCGCGAGTAAACTCAAATAATACAACTGGAAAGTTCCCTCCCTCTACTTTCTAGAGAGAGAAGTGCCCTCACTTTCTGTCACTTTCGAGTCGTTCGCAAGCCATGGAGCCTCCTACCCCAGGAGACCCCCCACCCCCACCGGCACCAGATCTCACTATGGGTGAAAATGTAGAGGATCGACCTCTACCTGGAACGGGAACCCAAAACCCCCAAGTTGTTTCCAACCAACCTTTGAAAGAAGACCTTGCGATGAAAGATGTGTCGGACCCCCAACCTCAGTTCACCGACGGAGCTCCGACCCCCTAGAGGTGGGAAGAAGGTCAGACTGGAAGCTGAGGGTTTTTCGGAGCCCCTCTCACAAGAGCGGCCTACAGAGAACAACTTAGGGGATGGAAGAAGGAGGAAACTAAGTTTCAAAGAGGCAACAGCAGGACACCAGAAACCAACACTGCTGGGAAAAAACGAGTTTCACATTCGATTCGACGATGAGGAATTAGTTTCGAGCAATTCTGAAGGAGAGGAAGAAGACGATCCTTTCTGCCCTACCATAAGGCTCACCAAGGAGGAAAAGTTAGAGATGAGAAAAACGTGGTGGAAGACTCTCATCATCAAGGTACTAGACCACAAGATTGCCTATCCGAATCTTAAGCGTCGTTTAGCACAAATGTGGGACTTGGCACCTGATTTTAATATGATCGATTTGGGGTTTGACTTCTACTTGGTTAAGCTGCCATCGGAGAGGAACTATCTCCGTATCCTGACTGGAGGGCCTTGGATGATCGCGGATCATTATGTCACGGTGCAATGCTGGAGGCCCAAGTTTGATCCCTCTGCCGCAAACACCTCCAAGGTTGTTGCCTGGGTTCGCATCCCTACGCTAGCCATGGAATATTACAGTATGAGCTTCCTACACAAGATAGCCCATCGGATCGGCACTCCCATAAAAATTGATACTAGAACAGAGGCATGCCTACGAGGGAGCTTTGCCAGGGTGTGCGTTGAAGTGGATCTCCACAAACCTTTACTCTCAAAATTCAAGGCTTGTAGAATGATCCAACAATTCCAATATGAGGGTCTCTACCTCATCTGTTACAACTGCGGATATTATGGTCACCTACATACAAGTTGCAAAAGCTTCCCATCAAGCGGCATGTCAGGAAACGAGGAGCTTCCAACACCACCGCCGTTTACACCGATGACCCTTGCTCAACCCATAAGGCCTGAATTGTTTGAATGATATGGTAGCTAGATGACGGTGCAAAATAAATCACATGCTAGGAAACCTTCTGGGAACCTTCATAATGGAGACAACCCACGACCTTTTATGGAAAATCCCTTTCAAACAAAAGGAAAAGAGGTACCTGTGGTTTTTCTATCCCAAGCTAACAATTTTGAGGTCTTACAAACAATGGCAGAGGAAGGCCAACTGAATACAGAAAGTGCACATCAAGGACTGGCAACTGGGACCACCTGCAACCTTAATGGAAATGAACCCGTGACCAAAGGGCTTGAAGGGAAAAAAGTCAATAAAGTGCAGGGCAACCAAAAGCTAACCAAAGCCCAGGTAAACAGGAATAGCCAAACAATTAAGCCAAAAATCCAGGCCCAAAAAGATAAGCGTACTTCAAAGCCCAAGGCCAATCTGGGCTCATCCCAACAGCTACCTTCCCTGGCTACTGAACTGTGAGACTCGGAAATTTAATTGGTCGGCTTGCGTCGTGCCGAAACAATCGCATTGGATATGCGATATTAAGTGTTTGAGTTTGTGAATGAATGTCGTTGGAGTTTGATTTCGGCAAGTGCAATGCCTTAGAGAAATTTTCGGAATTGTGAAGTGTTGCTTGGTTCGGACAGATTTGACCTACTTGCGGTTAAATGGCCGTAACTTTCTCGTCGTGAGTCCGAATCGAGAAATTCCAACGGATTTGGAAATTAGACATCTTAAGGAACAGATTGGTTAAATTTCATATTGGTCAAAAACTGAAAGGAGGTCGTCATGTAAGCTGCTTGTGCCTGGTCTGCTGTGATTGGACCAAAAGTTCTTGTCTTCTTCCTTGATATTTTGAAGAGGTGGCTTGATTCTAATTGGACCACACTTGCCTCCACTTGAAGTCATCTCTGGGAATTCCTTAAAGGGTCAGAAAGCTCAGCTCCTTGGTCACTTTACGAAATTATTCAGAGACAAATAGAGAGAGAGAAGTGGAAGGGTTGAAGGAGAGAGAAGTGAAGCAGCTCAGTGAAGATCTAATCGGTAAGGCTATTTCCGTTCAGAATTCGATTTAAAACCTCCAAAGTGGGTTGTAGAGGACTTCCTAAGGTTTCTTTTGGTATATCATACATGGGTTTTGGATCAGGGAATCGTCGGGAAAATCGTTTTGAATCCAGTCGTTGCTATTGAAGTACACAGCAGAGCGACGCGAAGAAGATTGCATTGATAAGCATACTTAGGCTTCCATTTGGGATGTGAAATTTTGACAGATTGTAGAAGACATCTTGAGGTTTCCAGAATTGTATCTTATGTGTGTTTTGGTTGAAGGGTTTGGGCTGTACGTCTTGTTGAAGTTCGGAACAGTGGGCTGAGTTCAGTTTGAAGGTGTTGAAGCTAAAGGCTTGGTAAGTGGTTTGTTTATAAGATTCAGTTGTTGTGCAAGTTTTGAGTTGTTGAGGACATGTTTGTGAAGTCTTGTGAAGGGTGGTTTGAAGTGGTTGTGGTCGGAATTTGAGTTATATGTGATATCGTTGAGGATGGAAGTGTTGAACGGTACAAGTACCGTTGTTTCGTTGCTATGAGTTGTTGGCAGCGTTTTGATTTTGGAAAGGTTGAGGTTAACCTCGTTTTGGTAACTTGGGTTTATGAACAGAATCTCCACAAGGTTTGTGGGTGAAGGAGAATCGGATTGAAGGTTGAGTGTGGAA